>JASPKZ010005143.1:0-42007 GCA_030220185.1 Diploptera punctata
TGGTAGTGTTTGTGGTAGTGAGTGGTCGTGTTTGTGGTTCGTCGTGTTCGGGTGTTTGTGGTTCGGTTGTGGTCGTGTTTGTGGTAGTCGTGGGTAGTGTTTGTGGTAGTTGTGGTCGTGGTCTTGTGGTCGTCCGTGGGGTCGTGTTTTGTGGTCGTGTTTTGTGGTAGTGTTTGTGGTTCTTTCGTGGTCGTTGGTGGTCGTGGTTGTGGTCGTCGTGGTCGTTTGTGGTCGTGTTTGTGGTCAGTCGTGGTCGTGGTTGTGGTCGTCGTGGTCCGTGTTTTTGGGGGTCGTTCGTGGTCCGTTTGGTGGTGGTCGTCGTGGTCGTGTTGTGGTCGTCGTGGTGGGTTTGTGGTCGTCGTGGTCGTTTGTTTGTGGTCGTCGTGGGTCGTGTTTGTGTTCGTGTGGTCGTTGGTTGTGGTCGTCGTGGTCGTTTGTTTGTGGTCGCTCGTGGTTCGTGTTGTGTGGTCAGTCGTGATCGTGTTGTTTGTGGTAGTTCGTGGTCGTGTTTTGTGGTCGTAGTGATCGTGTTTGTGGTCAGTCGTTGTGGTCGTTTGTATGGTCCGTCGTGGTCGTGTTGTGGTCAGTCGTGGTCGTGTTTGTGGTCGTCGTGGTCCGTGTTTGTGGTCGTCGTGGTCGTTGTGTGGCGGTTTGTGGTCGGTCGTTGTCGTGTTTGTGGTCGTCGTGGGGTCGTGTTTTGTGGTCGTCGTGAACCGCATGATCGTGTCGTCGTGGTCGTTTCGTGGTCGTGTGGTCGTTGTTGTGGTCGTCGTGGTCGGGTTTTTGTGGTCGTCGTGAGTCGTGTTTGTGTTCGTCGTGGTGTGTGTGGTCTTCGTGGTCGTTGTGGTCGTGTTTGTGGTCGTAGTGGTAGTGGTTTGTGGTCGTCTGGTTGTGTTTGTGGTCGTACGTGCGTGAGTCGTGGTTGTGGTCGTCGTGGTCGTGTTTGTGGTCGTAGTGGTCGTGGTTTGTGGTCGTCGTTGGTCGTGTTTGTGGTCGTCGTGTGGTCCGTGTGTTGTGGTCGTCGTGGTCCGTGTTTGTGGTGCGTCGTGCGTCGGGTTTGTTCGTCGTCGTGGTTCGTGATTTGTGCGTCGTCGTGGGTCGTGTTTGTGGTCGTCGTGGGTCGTGTTTGTGGTCGTCGTGGTCGTGTTGTGGTAGTGTGTTTGTGTTCGTTGTGGTAGTAGTGGTTAGTTGTTTGGTGGTCGTAGTGGTAGTTGTTTGTGGTCGTCGTGGTCGGTGTTTGTGGTCGTGTTTGTGGTCGTCGTGGTCGTGTTTGTGGTCGTCGTGGTCGTGTTTGTGGTCGTCGTGGTCGTGTTTGTGGTCGTCGTGGTCGTGTTTGTGGTCGTCGTGGTCGTGTTTGTGGTCGTCGTGGTCGTGTTTGTGGTCGTCGTGGTCGTGTTTGTGGTCGTCGTGGTCGTGTTTGTGGTCGTCGTGGTCGTGTTTGTGGTCGTCGTGGTCGTGTTTGTGGTCGTCGTGGTCGTGTTTGTGGTCGTCGTGGTCGTGTTTGTGGTCGTGTTTGTGGTCGTTGTGGTCGTTCGTGGTCGTGTTTGTGGTCGTCGTGGTCGTGTTTGTGGTCGTCGTGGTCGTGTTTGTGGTGTCGTGTTTTGTGTTCGTCGTGGTCGTGTTTTGTGTCGTCGTGGTCGTGTTTTTGTTGGTCGTCGTTGGTCGTGTTTGTGGGTCGTCGTGGTCGTGGTTTGTGGTCGTCGTGGTCGTGTTTGTGGTCGTCGTGATCGTGTTTGTGGTCGTGTTTGGTCGTTTGTCGTCGTGTGGTCGTCGTGGTCGTGTTTGTGGTCGTGGTCGTCGTGGTCGTGTTTTGTGGTCGTCGTGGTCGTGTTTGTGGTCGTCGTGGTCGTGTTTGTGGTCGTCGTGGTCGTGTTTGTGGTCGTCGTGGTCGTGTTTGTGGTCGTCGTGGTCGTGTTTGTGGTCGTCGTGGTCGTGTTTGTGGTCGTCGTGGTCGTGTTTGTGGTCGTGTTTGTGGTCGTCGTGGTCGTGTTTGTGGTCGTCGTGGTCGTGTTTGTGGTCGTCGTGGTCGTGTTTGTGGTCGTCGTGGTCGTGTTTGTGGTCGTGTTTGTGGTCGTCGTGGTCGTCGTGGTCGTGTTTGTGGTCGTGTTTGTGGTCGTCGTGGTCGTGTTTGTGGTCGTCGTTGTCGTGTTCGTGCTCGTCGTGGTCGTGTTTGTGGTCGTTGTCGTGGTCGTGTTTGTGGTCGTCGTGGTCGTGTTTGTGGTCGTCGTGGTCGTGTTTTGTGGTCGTGTTTGAGGTCGTGGTCGTGGTGGTCGTGTTCGTCATCGTGTTCGTTGGTCGTCTTCGTCATCGTAGTCCTGGTCATCGTGGTCGTGGTCTTCGTATTGGTCGTGGTCATCGTCTTCGTCATCGTGATCCTGGTCGTCGTGGTCGTTGTCATCGTAATAGCCATTATTATTATTAATCTATATTACCAATTATTATTACTATTATTATTATTATTATTATCATCATCACCATAACCATCATCACCATAACCATCATCATCATTATCATTATTATATATCGTTCGTCGTCGGTCGTCGTGGCTTCGGTGGTTGTTGGTGTTGTTGTGTTGGCGTTGGCGTTCATTATGAGTGTTGTTGTTGGTGTAGGTGCTGGTGTTGTTGGTGTAGGTGCTGGTGTTGTTGGTGTAGGTGGTGTTATTTACATGCCAGAGCCTATCTTTAAATTTCTTCCTCAAAAAGCATTGTGATGTATCAAGAATGTAGCAAAAAAATATATCTGCTGTTTTTAAATACAAGGCACAGAAAATAGCCAGAATTCAGCAATGTCAATCCACCGTATAAAGGCAGATGGACTCCGTGCATAAGAGTAGACTAAGTGAGGCAGGATGCAGCATGGACGACAGGTAGTGAATGTTTAATTATACCAATTCAGGTGCTCTATTAGTTCCCTATAGTTTAAATGAGAGATTTGGTGCTGGATTTTAGTGACTTTGCAGTTAAAATGGCAGATTTTTTTTAACATGGCCTTTGTACATCACAACGCTCCTTGGAAGACATTTCAAGGTTGACAATTCCCTTGTTAGTTATAATATAATGTTAATAATTTCAAGGCTGGCCGTAAAGAAACAAAATAATTTAACACATGATTGATAGGAATTCACTCTGAGGTAATTTATCAAATAAATTGAATCAATTCTTTACACGTCACGACATACTCCGTATTAGCGCTCTTTCTTAGGCCAGTTTCAAACAAACATTTCTTTCATCCTCGCCTCACAATTGCTGTTAAAGATGTCCATAGGAAGCTTTGCACAGTGTTGGCTGAGGATGAAGATGTTATTTTGAAACTGGTTCGAGATAGAGAGCTTATATGAGATGAGATGTAAAGAACTGATTCAACTTGCCGTATTTTACGGACTATAAGACGCACCTTAATTTTTAAGCAATTAAAAAAATAACATTTTCACCATTTTAATACTAGATTGCAAAGCCAGGCCTAACAAATTCTTAGTTTGTAAAACCGTTCTTAAAATCCCCCAAAATCGTCATCTGAATTTTCTTCTTCTTCTACTACTTCTTCCTCTTCGTCATTATGTCCTCTCCGTATATAAGATGGTCTTCACTGCCATTGAAAGTGTTACTTACGCCGCACTTCTTGGAAGATTTAACAATAATGTCTTCTCTCACTCTACGACTGTTTTATCCACTGACACGCTTGTTTAATTGTATGTCGTTTTAAAGGTCCCTTCGGCGTGAATTCATATTGGGTTTCATGCATCATCCTTTTGTTCAAGTTCACTGGCATCGTAGATTGCAATGACGCATCAAATGCTAGACAGTGTTTTGGGCGGGAGGGAGACAGTGTTAGCAAGCTTGTGAATCCCTGCAACTCATGTTCGTATCATCGGTGCACTGCTGCTGCCAGTTGAATACAATGTTGCCAGATACAGATAATTCCTGCAGCATGTAATATATGACCATTTTCAAGACTGACGGGAATTGTAAATCGAACACTGGACATTTTTATATTAATTTCGAGTATAAGACGCACCTGAATTTTGGAGGCAATTTTTCAAAGAAAAACGTGTGTGTCTTATAGTCAGTAAAATACAGTATTTAAACGAAATAATGCTTATTTTTGTTGATGTGGTGGGTTTAATATTTATTTCTATCAAGAGACTAATCATGCTCATAGAATAAGTTTCTATAACGGGATGTATTGCCAGAACATTTGTTTATTTGCTTGTTTATTTATTTTTGCAACAAGGCTTTATTATAAGAGTGAATTCCTACATCTGAAATTTTGCTAGGAGTATGTCTTGAATATCTGAAGAATGTTTAATACTGTATGCCCCATATACTTGAGATTGGTGCATGTTTAACTTCTCATTCATAGGAAACCATGTCCTCAAAATATATTCTACCAGCATATCAGATCTATTGAATTTGGAGGTATTAAAGATTTCACCCCTAGATCAAGAGGCAGATGTGCTATCTTCAAACAACAAGTGATGTAACCTATTTAAGTAAAATTTTATCGCCTCACCTCATGTTCTTGAACTTCTTAGACTAGTTTCAGACTTTCTTCAGTTCCATCATCAGTATTTTCACGACCGTTGTTATGTCGTTTTGAGGAGCTGTCTCTTGATAAAATTTTACTTAAATAAATAATATCTCATAGTGTTAATTCCTAAACAAAGTTAAATAGTATATCCTTATCATCATCATCCATGCAAGTATTAGGCCATGTGGCCTGTTGCGTTCTCAAAGAGGATTTTTCCATCCAGCGCTTTTTTGGACATCCCAGCGATCTTTTGCCTTGGAGGCAGTAACAAAGCATGGCTTTTTGAATTCTATGAGAGGCATTAGTTGAAGATGGGCTTTCCAGTTGTTCTGGTAGTTTTGTATCTGGTGGTGAATGGGTTCTACCTCCAACTCTTCCATAATTTCCCCATTACTTTTATGATAAATCCTAATTAACCAAAGTTAAACTTACCAGAATGATAGCCAGTAATCTGTTCCACTCGTGGATACTTGTGAGCAGACAAAGAGCAATAACACTCCACACAGAATGCAGATATTAGCTCCTGCCTTGAAGTACTCCAGTACTACAAACAACCCAGTATTTTGTTCAAATGCATCTTCTCCTTCACTTTCACCTTCGTTCTCATCATCAGATGCTTCAGAGACAGTGCACTGTGGATACATGTTCAGTTTATTGTTAGACAAAGTTTTCTGAGAAAAAGGTTTCTATATTTAAAGAGGAGACTGCATAAGTTGTATGGATCTTAACTCTTAAATGTATGAAGTTTTATTTTCCTGCAATCATTTATCACTTAGATAGAAAATATAGCATATCTGCAACATAATTCAATATAACTTTTTCTTCAGTTCTGGTGAGTTTTATTATATACAACTTTCCTCATTAGAGGATTGCCTCAAAGACAAAGTGATACAGACAATTAATTTTTTGAATTTATGAAATACATTTTGTAAATACATTTTAAAAAATTCAAATTGTAGGCCTAATTGAAGTATACATACTACAAAGTAGAAATTTTGTAAAAATGGTTTCTTAAAATTGAAATTGATCCTCTAATGCCAGCGATGGCAATTTTAGAAAGATACACCCTGTCCAAATCTAAGGAATTCCAAAATTTGGCTAGGAATGCTGGTATGGTACCTCTAGTCCCGATCATCAGTCCTGTGACAGTTATACTATCTAGTTGGAATTTATCTTTGTAATAGTCAATTGTTGGCTCATATATGGCTTTCTTACTATATTAAATTTCTGTTTATTTTTTTAAATGCCACCTTATGGGTGCAAAAAAACAATTTAAATTATGTTGTAGGTCTTCTTCTTCTTTGGTATGGAGGGTTTAATATTGATTTCTATCAAGATGTTAATAATGACTCAAAGAATAAGTTTCTATAATGGGACATATTGCGAGAACATTTGTTTATATGCTGTTTTATTTATTTTTACAACAAGACTTTATCATAAACATAAGATCACTTTGGTTTCAGCAATTCTTGGAACTTTACTAACGTATTCAGAGAAAAATTAATAAAACCAATAAGATCTTCAATCTGCTTTTAAACAATACTTCATATGAAAACATCTGACTCTCAAAAATTAAATTGTTTCAATATTTATTTTGTGAGTTTGGTTTAAAACATGTGTTCCTCTGATTTTTTAGAGTAATGTACTTTCAGAAGAACAAATATAGATACGTGAATTTTGAAGTTCTCTGTGGGCAAGATTTGATATCAAAGTTCATCAAACCAGTACCAGATAGAATTTGGAAAGTTGGTGATGACGGCTGACGTTTGACAGTAGTTTTAGCTGAGGATAGAAGGGATGCCTTCAAACAAAAGGTTCTGTGAAAATCACGGAGTTTTATGAGGTGATATGTAAAAAATATTTTTTTGCGCTATATTGCGATTTGTAGTTCTTACAGCAATGGAGACCATGATGGAAAGTTCAACTTCCTACATTTCGGGGTTGCCAACCTAAATAACTATACTGTAATATTACATATTACAAACCACGTATAGGAAGTAAAACCACTGCCCTCTATGTATACTACGTACAATGTATATACAAAAATATATTCAAAAGGTAGTGTTAATATACATTATAAGAAAGAGTCACTGCATTTTAAATGAACTGAACTTTATTTGAAAGATTATAAAACAATAAATACGTACTTGCGGCCATGTTATCAATAATTGTTCTCACGACCTCCTGTTGTTTCAACTAATAAACATTGCCCACACTGTTAATGTTAGTCAGTTGTTTATAATGAACGCAAATATTTCCAACAAATATGTTATTATTTTGCTATTATTTATTATTATGAAAACACCATTGCGCAAAAAATAATGTACAACGCACGTTTGTGAAGTGTTTTACAGAATCTCGGGAATTAAAAACCTGGCTATCGTTCGGGTTTTAAACAATTTTCCTCGATTCTGTAAAAACCACTTCCTAACCTCGCATCGTAATATACTATTCTGATTCAATTACATATATTACCTGCACTGCTTATCATCCTGTATACATACAGTAATTATGTTTTAAAATAAAATAATAATTAATTAATAATCATACATAAGAATATAATTAATAATAATAATAATAATAATAATTATTTCAAGGAAATGTGAAATTTTAAAACTATGTTGTGGGTCATTCCTGTGACTTTACCAAAAATGTCTGTCAGATATAGATTCTCACCTGACATGAACTGCGATGAAATCCTTCTCACTATTTCCGATATTTTGCTTTTTTGAATTTTGTTATTTTCATATCCAAGAATTATCATTTTTAATTAAATTAGAGAGTTCTAACAGTTTGGTATACATTATGTCATCACCAAACACTTCATCGTAGGTTCCTTTTGCTTCTATTTCACCCTAGATAATAAAAAAAATTAACATTCAAAATTAGCCATACTTCATCCTAGTATTACTTTAGTTGTGTACTAGATATCTTACTAGATCGGTATATTGACCACATACCAATCATGACATTTTGTTTTGTATTGTTTTGTAAGCCCGTGTTTTCCCTTTACAGAGATTTAGACGCACTCCCCCTACATGGTAGAATTTGAACCATACTAATTTAGTTACACATGTTTTCGTACAGATGTCAATTTTTGAGTGGTCCGTGGTCAGCGTTCCGCCTCATACTGACATCTAGGAAACCATGGTACTAGGACGGGAAAATTCGGTAAATTTTGCTTAGAGGCCTTTTCATTCAGACTTAAGGATTTTTTACGAGCCTGAAAATCTTCAGATCGGGACCCACGGCTTAACCCATTCGCCTCAAAAGACGAGGTAGACTCGTCGTCAGTTAAATGACCTTCAACTCAGAAGACGAGGTACACTCGCTTAACTCTGCTGTTATACATTTTGCAATATCTTGTACATCCTTTAGCAGGGTAGTTTTTGTTAACATTTATGAATAGTAGAGGAATGTTTTTTTTTCCTTCGCCGTTATTGTGATCTCAAGTACCGTTATCTTTTGTTTGTTTTGAATGTCTGAAAATAGACAATATACTTTACGGTAAAATAAATCCGGTTTCTGGGGAAGTGCATTGAGCATTTAAACCTGAAGCGAATGGGTTAATGTCCCTCCCGGAAGACTTGCTCCTTGGATTTTTCCATCCTAAAAAATCCATCGATCCCGGCCGGGTTTGAACCCGCGATCCTCGGGACCAGAGGCAAGGAGCATAGTCACTAGTCCACCGCGGCCAATCATGACACCTGTAGTTAAATAAGCATAGGTAAATTAAGTCGGTCTGTAACTCTTAACAATTGGAGAGGCTAAGGCCCAACATTGGGCTGTTATGACTTTGTAGAGAAATCTAACCACAGGATCTACAGCTTTCTGAATAAAGCCAAACTGCTGACTTTTAAACCATGACTCTAGCTCATTTTGAATCTGAAAACTCAGAATTAGAGATGATAACCATTAGCCCTTCAGAACTAAGACATTGTTTTGATGGAGTCTGCCCCTTGTTACACATTGCATGCACTTACCTTATAAGAACGATAATGAAGTCAGCTTCCTGCAGGTATTGCAACTGATGTGTCACCAATATTCTTGTTTTGTTCTTGAGATATGATTTAATGCAATCATCAAATACAAGTTTTCCGACATGTGAATCAACAGCAGAAAGAGGTCCATCCAATATGTATATATCAGCATTCTATAAATGGCCCTTAAATCAAATATAATTTAATAAACTTTATGATTTACTAAAATTACATATAAGATAATATTTCGATGGTGGGCAATGAAAACCACGTAACTCCATATTGGTACATTTTACAGGAGAAACAAATAACTTTTTAAATAATTATGAAAATTGATACAGCTATAGTTCCCACATGTTTTACTACAGAATACAAGTCAAGCTATTAATAAATTTAAGTCTCTGTTTTCAACAGGTTATGCCTCACATTTTTATTTAGAAAGAAAAATTACGTTCGAACCGGGAGTCGAACCCCGGACCTCTGACTCTGTATGATAACCGTTACGCCATTCGAACTTACGAAAGGAACGTCAAATTTCTTTCTACTCGTACTTATACAATTAATTCTCCTTTCATCCGAAGGCCGATAGCCATCGCTATAAACAACGCCATCTGACGACTTCTTTTCGAAGAATTTTTTATTGAGAATTTAAACATTCATTTTTAAGCGGTTAAAGTTACTATTTTGATGTTTTTTTTTAATTAACGTATTCCAGAATTGGATACAGTTTTACCGCACTGACGTACTGAGTCAGAGGTCCGGGGTTCGACTGCCAGTTCGAACTTAATTTTTCTTTCCAAAATAAAACTGTATCAAATTCTGGGACATGCTAATTTAAAGAATATAACATCAAAATAGTAGCTTTAACCGCTTAAAAAATAATTTTTAAATTCACAATAAAAAATAATTCGAAAAGAAGTCGTCAGATGGCGTTGTTGATAGCGATGGCTATCGGCCTTCGGATGAAAGGAGAATTGACTGTATAGTAGAAATAAATTTGACGTCCCTATCGGAAGTTAGTTCGAATGGCGTAACGGTTACCGCACTGGCCTAACGGTTACCGCACTGGCGTACAGAGTCAGAGGTCCGGGGTTCGACTCCCGGTTCGAACGTAATTTTTCTTTCTAAAATAAAACTGTGTCCAATTCTGGAACATGTTGATTCAAAAAATATAACATCTAAATATGCATCACATATTTCTGTGCTGGCTACTGAAGTTATGTGGTTTTCAATGACTGGTGGAATTACGAGCTTTTCATTGCCTACCGTTGATATGGCAAAATCCATTTTTAAATTCCTAATGTTAGGCAATTTTTGATTATTTTGCAAGTATCATAAACAAATTACATCTTAAAATTTAAAATAAAATTATTTTTACCTCACCTCTTATCCTGTATTCTAATTAGACCGGTTTGTAACCTTAGTGGTTACATCTTCAGTTCTTACACGACCAATGTTCTGTTGTGTAAATACTGAATATGTAACAGCAAAGGTTACAAAACCAGTCTATTGGAAGACAGGATGTGGGGTGAGGTAAAAAGAATTCTATTTTAAATTTTAAATTAAACATTTTAGTGTATTTTCTATAATAGTTTAAATTACATCTCATTTGACATATTCTGTACTCATGCAATATTTAACTGAATTTTTAATTTGATAAATCCTGCAAAATGGGCAAGTAGTCTTAGGCCTTGGTTACAGAGCTAAGGGATATGTGCTGGTTCAAGTCACCATGGGGAATATAGGTTTCATAAGGTCCTGCCACGAGTGATATCCAATTTATCTAGAGAATTTGGAAATCCCAGAGTGTCATTTGTTAGGACTATTTAACGAATAAAATTAAAGCTGTTTACTAAAAAATAATTATTTGAATTAAGTTACCGGTGTTTTAAAATATTTATATTGTTAATGTAAACGGCGAATTGTTTGAAAGCAAATTAGAAATGTGGAGGTTCTGTATATTCACTGGCAACCCCCCCCCCTTCCCGACTCATATTTAATTGCCAAAGAGGATCGCACTATTGTAAGAATGCACTCTAGTGGAGAAATAATGAAACACATGAAACTATTATAATCAACATTATAGGTTTAATCATTTATATTTTGAATAAACAACTCAAAAATAAATCATTGAATTTATCATTATTTGCTATATTCAATGTAATTGTTGGAGAAAAATAGATAGTTCATAAACCTGTTCAGAATATTGAAAAAGGAGGAGCTTTCTTTATCACAAAAGAAGGAGCTGATAAAGTTAAAGCGATAAAGAGTGAGGTGAAAACACGACGGTCATTGGTGTAAAACAGAATTCATTGAAACGTGATTGGTAATTGACTACCATTTGCGACATGAGTTAAATAGTCCATAACATTTTAATGTATGGGGCTGTACCCATCTAATGGTGTAACTCAAGATTGATAAAAGCAACTGTAATGGTTTGGGCGAATTAAAATGCTGACAACATCTCATCACAACACTTTGCTGGATGATTGTCGAACTCTGTGATTTTTAGCAGTCAGCTGGTATATCTGTAATGAATGGAGTTATTGTATTTGATAAATTTGTGTGCCAAATATAGAAAAAAATTAAACTTTACAGGAATTAATCACAATGAGGTTTAATTTATAGTATAAAATCAAATGTTTCCTACTTAGAAAAGTAGATCGCGATTTCGAGACCATAAACGGTCCTCATCTTCAGTACTATTTTTGGGCGACTGATGTTATGTCGATCGGAAGAAATTCTTCTTCTTCCCTCTGTTGATGGACCGATGAACCTCTGGTTCACGTCAGAATTTGCGGGAATTTCGAAGTTCATAAGTTTTCCTTTGTTTTTTTGAATGTGAATTTTTTCCCAAACCATGAGTTCCTTGTGTTTGTCTATTTGTTTAATTAGACTGGTTGATTCAATTAAATGTTTTTCGGATAAGCATGAGCAGCTACTGTTGACTTTTCCACTTCTCCATTTTTGACATTTCTAAGATGTTCTTTCACACACCCTTGTTTTCGAATTTCTTTTTGCCAGTCACCAAAATAGTACTGAAGATAAAATCGTTTATAGTCTCAAAATCGCGATCTACTTAGAAGATTTGTATGACGAGAGGTAGGAAACATTTGATTTAACTATGGAAAAAATTGCTGATTTATGAATTTAAAACAATAAATGCTGATTGTTAGTGATTAAATTCTTTCAGAAAAGGAAAACTCAAATAGCATGTTCGCCTGTGGACTTTAGGATCATGGGTTTGTAACTCTGTAACATATTAGATATCCTTCAAATATGGAGAGCATATAGCCATATTCTAGGTATAGGATGTCATTCTCTGACATTGCAAATAGCCTTGTAGCAAAATAAAAAAAACACTAATCCTAAAAAAAGTAAAGATTAGCAAATGTTTTACTAAACATCTCGGGAATCCTTGGGTTAACTCATGGTTATCCCTACATTATAGAATGTTTTCCTTATGTTTTATACTAAACATCTCGGGAATCCTTGGTTAACTCATGGTTATCCCTACATTATAGAATGTTTTCTTATGTATATTATTCAGATGCAAGCAAGAACAAACCGATTGTGAAGCCTATTGAATAGATATTTTAATGAAATAGTGAAACCTGATTAAAAAAGTGAAATTAAGGTTGTGGGATTCAAATTTAATATGCAAATATCAATTAACAAAACTAAAATTATGGCATTTGTTGGGAAGGATCCCATACAAAGTTAAATCTGTCTGCAGAATAAAATTTTAGAGATACCTAATCAATTTAAATATCTTGGATATTATCTCTCTATCTGGGATGAAAAGGATATCCCTGAAAAAATTACTAGTTATAATAAAAGTTTGGGAATTATTAATCAAGTTATGAAACCATCCCTTGTACAAAAAAAAACAACCAGATTACGTTTATATAACAGTTTGGCTAGACCAGTGTTGACCTATGGTTGTGAAGCATGGACACTAAAAAGACAACATGAAAAGCAGAATAACGGCTTGTGAAATGAGATTCATGCGTAAGAACAGCGGGTTAACCACCAGATGGGATCGGAAAAGAACAACACCGATATCTTTAAAATAATTGAAGACTAACGCCAATTTTTGGAATATATTAAACAGTACCAACTAAATTGGAAAACACCATCTTGAAAAGAATGAGTACAAATCGGATCCCCAAAGCTGTTTATAATTATATACCAAGAGGACGAAGATCTCTGGGCCGTCCTATGAAACGCTGCAGGGAAAATTTTCTATAGGATCGTAACAGGCCTTGGTCTAATACTTGGAAGGAAGCAGAAGAAGAAGAAGAAGGGATTGTGTCAAGCTAACAGTGCATGTACTGTTTTCTGTTTGTAAATGATAGTAACCGATTCAATTGGTATTTGTTCTATGTTGCTGTTGTACTAAGATTTATTTAATTATAGTAGATACCAAATAAATTGGTATCAGCTATGGTACATGTATTTGTTGTTTAAATAACCAACAAAAAAAGAGTGTGTGTATTAAATACATATGTATAGACTTACGTACCATTATACTACATACAGTATACAATCACATTTTTATTAATGCCATGTAGAAAAACTGGTTATTTATTATTACACTTACACTAAAATGCTACAAAAAAATTGTGATTTTCTGTAAAAAAATAAATATTGCAAATGAGAGAGTAAGAATTTTCATACTTGGAAAAAAAAAACACCATCTTTGTGAAGATTTAGTGAAGGCAGAGGATTTACAGTAAGGGGAAAAGGAAATTTCTGAAAGAACCTTGGAAAATTTTAAACATAAAAGACACTTTGTACCCTCTTAAAATCTCATTATAGTCTAACATATAAAAATGAATGTTTGTTTCTTTGTTCATATTTTATGCGCTGCTATACCGTTCATCCAATTGACATGGGTTTTTTTTACAAAATGTTCAGGGAGATTCCTGGGATGAACATAGGCTATAAGAGAGTTGTGATACTCAACTCCTATACCCTTAAAATCACCCTTTATAGTGATTTTTTTTAAAGTAGCTTTTTGGACACTTAATTAAATGACTTACGCTCCCTAAACCATAACAAATATACAAAATTAATGTACACTGAATTGAATATATAACGAAACTCTACAAAAAAGCCCCTGACACCATATGTTTATCTCACAATAACCATTTTTGTCTTTCATTGATGCCAAGAAGATCCGGATAAGTAGATTCCCGCATAAGCATAAGCAGCGCAATGACGGCTATTCTTTTACCGATAACTCGAAATAACGAATTTTGTCTTTCAGCTCATTTACGCGAAGTACATCGGGATACGTAGAATACCGGGCAACGCCGTGTAATCAGTGCGGGGTATCTAAAAATAATTACATTATGGCTTTCCTTAACAGCGATTGCTTGAATATAAAATTTTGGAAGACTATTTAACTCATGCCCCAAATGGGACTCAATGACCAATCACGTTTCCATGATTTCTGTTTTACAAACCAATCAGAGTCGTGTTTCACGAAATATTTATCAGTGTTTATAATTACCATATTAAACAAAGCTCCTCCTTTTTAATATTCTGAACAGGTCTGATCATTATTTTGCTGTGACTGAGCCTATATGAAATACGGCTACCAGATTGTATATATATAGTGCATACATGTCAACATTTGTAGCAATTGGTTATACCACCAAAAAAAGAAACCACTGTTTGCACTTTCTTAAATGTATTTTTTCCCAGGTAATAATCCAGAAAAAATATAATTGTCATATTTACATCATACGACATCACAAATGAATTAATATACAGTTTGATGTGTTTCATTTTTTCTCCACTAGAGAGCATTCTTACAATTATTGCGTTCCTTTGGCAATAAATAGTATGATCTGGTTGCAGTGATAAACAAAAGAAGCAGATGAAGCCTACCTATCGTTTCTGATTTGTTTTCAAACATCGCCGTTTACATTAAATATATAAATATTTAAAAATAACTATAGTTAAATAATGATTTGTGAGTAAACAGCTTAATTGTATTCGTTAAATAGTCCTAACAAATGCCACTCTTGATTTCCAAATTCTCTAGATAAATTCACTCCTCACTTCGTGAGTCGTGATTTATCGATAATTTGGAAATCACTCGTGGCATTACTTATGATGATTTTTTTTACTATTTGGATTGTTGAACGGTAGTTTGGAAATAGAATTAATTAGTTTATTGGTTGTTTTAGCTTCCATAACGAAGAGATCACGTTTATAATTATCATTCATTTTACTTTTCAACTAAAAATAAAATCACAAATTTTATCTTTCAGCTAATTTATGCCAAGAAGATCGGGATAAGTAGATTCTTGGGCAACGACGGGTAATCAGCACGGGGTATCTAAAAATAATAACGATATAAATGTATTATTATTTTTCCTTTTACTTATTCAACTAAACGTTAAAGCACGTTAACATTTATTAAGGCGTAGCAGCGCACGCCCGGTATTAGCTATTGAAATATAATACAAGAATATAAAAATGTATGTTTGTTTGTTCGTATTTTATGCGCTGCCATACCGTTCATCCGATTGTGATGGGGCATTTTGCAAAATGTTCAGGAGTTTCCTGGGATGGTTATACGCTATAAGAGAGTCGTAATACTCAACTCCTACACTCTTAAAAATTACTCTTTGTAAAAAGTTGCTTTTATAAACGCTTAAATGGCTTACGCTGCTTAATCCGTAACAAACACACAAAATTAATGCATACAGAACTGAATATCTAAAAAAAATCTACAAAAAAGTCCGCGACAGCGTATGTTTATCTTTTACGGATAAAATAATAATTTTTGTCTTTGCCAAGAAGATTAAAATACCAGTATAATCCTGCCGATGATGGGACAAGTCCCGAAAGCGCTACAGTTAAATAATTGAGTTGAGGAGACGGACCTTTCAGGTGAATATTCCATAATTCTATGTTTTAAACTTCTTGGCAAAGACAAAAATGTTTTTCCTGCCGATGATGGGACAAGTCCCGAAAGCGCTACAGTTAAATAATTAATTAAGTTGAGGAGACGGACCTTTGAGGTGAATATTCCATAATTTTATATTTTAATTTTGAATAATACCTCAACGGAACACATCATGAATCTTATAAAAGTTGATTTCCCAAGAAGATCGGGATAAATAGATTTCCGGGCAAGCGTAGCAGCGCACGGCGGGTAATTATTTTATGGATAATTCACAATAAAGAATTTTGTCTTTCAGCTCATTTATGTCATGAAGATCGAGATAAGTAGATTCCAGAGCAACGCCGGGTAATCAGCCCATCTAGAGACCGACTCAAACACACAAAACATTTTCATCAAAATTGGTGCAGTCATTTGGGCAGTTTCTAAATGTCGGATTTCATGTAAACCTCCACTTCTAATTGTCGCATTTCACTCATTTTTGGATATCTACTTCGGTTTATTTTAATAAGATGTGCTGAGTTTCGTTGTGAAACATCGAGAAATGTGACCGCAGAGTGATTTTTAAATTTTCACTTCAGATGAACTCCTACACCTAATGGTTTTAGAACATAATAGTTAACTGCTAAACACTCACTGCATCTGAAACCATATATAGGCCTATATATACAAATTTTCACGGAGATCGGTTCAACGGTTTAGAAGTCTATAAAGGACAGACAGACATACATTCATTTTAAATACAATAGGAAGTGACATTAAGAGGTTTGTGTAATAATTAAAATATTTAGTCTGTTCATTCTTATCTCTTAGAGTTGTTTTTGTTGAACATATGTTTCAGAGCTTCTTAGCCCCATCGTCATAGATTCTGTAATCGCTGACGATGGGGCTAAGAAGCTCTGAAACATATGTTCGACAAAAACAACTCTAAGAGGTAAGAGAGAGAGAGAGATATGTAACTATATTTTCGACATTTGGCAATGAAGACAAATATGATATGAAAAGAAAAATGAATGCTTGAGTCGGGATTTGAACCCGAGCCTCTAAACTCTGCATGTTTAGCGCTCTAACCAACTGAGCTACTTAAGTATTCCAACACAAACATACATTTTTCTTATATATAAACGTACATTTGCATGACAAATTAACGTAAGAGTTTAGAGACTCGGGTTCAAATCCCGACTCAAGCATTCATTTTTCTTTTCACACATATATATATATATATATATATATATATATATATATATATATATATATATAATATTCTCGAGGTAGCGTGCTGCCTTGTCACGCAGCGGGCCCGGGTTCGATCCCCGGTCGGGGCAGTTTTTCTGGGTAAGGTTTTTATCGGGGTTTTTCCTCACCTGTAAGACAAATGTCAGGAAAACTTTAAGACCCAAACGGTCCCCGAAATCATATGGCCATCAACCTTATCATTATCATCCTTACCATTATCATCATCATCATCCTTCACCGGTGTGGAAAGCAACGGGAAGCTACCACACCTACAATTCCCTAGTAAAGCTGCAATCATAGCATGAAAATGCTGTGATTGCAGTGAAGGACCTGCCTTCGGGCAGAATTACTATGGATGGATACATTCAGAAAATAATTATAGATCAATGAATTTTGATATGCCTAACAAACAAAATTTGATTTCAAAGTTCGTAAATTTTACCAAAGAAGATGGTGACAATAGAAGAGTTGACGGACGAAGAATGTCATCAGTCGGAGTTATGGTTGAACATGGACGCGATGTCGTCTGAAACTGAAGTATCGTAAAAGAAATGAAATTTGATTTTGCTTTACATTTTCTGGGAATTGAGCTATTATAGGCAACCACCGCCGGACATCATGGAACAAGCAACTTGATAGCGAAAGGCACTGTACTGTAATGTTGGGTGAAGGATGCCCTTCGAGCACTGAATTATATTGAGGTTCTATAGTAGCTACTTTTAATATATATATTCATACCTGGCGAGGTTGATTCTTGCTTTCTGGCCACCTGATAAAGAAGTACCTCTCTCTCCAACAGAAGTAGCGTCGCCTTGAGGTAGAAGTTGTAAGTCTTGCTGCAGGCCACATACTTTCAACACTTTGTCATATCTTTCTTTATCAAATTCAGATCCAAATAAAATATTCTGACGTATTGTAGCTCCAAATAACCATGGGTCTTGACTAGCATAAGACACTGATCCATTTACTTTACAATTACCTTCTGTCAGAGGTAATTCACCCAGAATGACATGTAGCAATGAACTCTGCAAATAATGAACTTTATGCTATTCATAGTGTAAGATTTATACACAGTTCATAATAGTTGTTATATATTATTTTTGTTTTATATTATTCTCCTTTACATTAATTCTTTGAATGTCAGAGTGTGTTTTACATTTTGAAATGTTCTGCTAAATTTGTTTTGTTGATGTATTATTTCCCAGTGTCTTTAACTCCTTAAGTTTGGTATTAATCTATTCTATGTTGTTTTGTTTAATTTATTCTTCCTTGTTTTATTATTATTTTTATTTTTTATGAGCCAGATTTTATTTTATATCTCGAAACTGGCTCCTAAATTTAAATTCATGTATTTTTCCCCTCTCCCTTTAAGTAAAACTTTGTAATGTATAGAAACAAAACTCACACAAATTAAATAGTATACACGAAAAAAAAAATTACCTAGGAAACATAGGTCAACAATAGTATAAACTATTTTGATTTAACAATAACAAACTGATATTGGCATTTATCGAAAACGCACAACTAATGCACTTGCCATAAACAACAATTCCAGATTTAAATTAAAATTATTTATACCTCACCCCATATCCAGTCTTCTAATTAAACCAGTTTCAAGACCTAGGTGGTTTCATCTCGACTGATGTCGATAATTCTTGAAGCAGTTCTCCAATAATTCTTGGCAGTTTTTCTTGAACGACATATTACTGAAGATGAAACTGCCTAGGTTTTGAAACCGGTTTAATTAGAAGACTGGATATGTGGTGAGGTATAAAGTGATCCCACTATAGGCCTCAGGAGGCCCTTGGGATAGTAGGATGTTAAGGCTCTCACTTTTTTTGGACAATCGGCACTTGATGTCAGCCCTGCGTGATGGCCGCCTTTACCCCCAGAACAAGTGGCCGGTACTCATTTCCGTTAGAGACTGAGTCGACCCCAGGGCCATACTGCTGCCAGAAGGTTTTGGTCAGTTTAAAAATCCTAACCCCACCGGGACTCGAACTCTCAACCTTCCGGCTTGTAGCGCAATGCCTTAACCACTACGCTACGGCGTGTCCCATGTAGTGAGGTATAAAGAATTTTAATTTAAATCTTAAATTAAAGTCATGATGATTTTTCCTATAAAAGTTCAAAAATTCTAGACATGGCTTTCTACAAAAAACCAGTATATTCAATAGTTGAATAAACTCTCTTTAAACAAAGGTAATTACAATTAATATTAAACACTTAACAAAAAGCTACAATGAACAAATCCTCATTCTAACTTTATATCTTGCTAAATAAAAAATGAATCTAGGTTTTATATAACATGTGCAAAGTTTGGCGGTTTCCTTGTGCTTTTGACAGGAGTAGGTTATATACCAGCACAATTTCACCTTCTCCCTTTTCTTCATAATCATCCTGCACAAACACGCTTACACTAAAGCACTTAAAAACATACACTCATCCTACACTCCTCTGGCTTGTAATACAAGTACATATCACCTATATAACATAGTCTGCTGAAGCGGTGCTTAAATTAAAAATCCATCCATCCATAGTAATTCTGTCTTTCACTGCAATCATAGCATTTTCATGCTATGCTTTGCAGCTTTACTAGGGAATTATAGGTGTGGTAGCTTCCCGTTGCTTTCCACACCGGTGAATAATGATGATAATGATAAGGATGCTGCTGATGATGATGATGGCCGGATGATTTTCGGGGACCGTTGGGCCCTAATCTTCCTGGCATTTGTCTTACAGGTTAGGAAAACCCCCGAAAAAAAACCTCACCCAGGAGCCTGTTCCGACTGGGAATCGAACCCGGGCCCGCTCCGTGGCAAAGCAGCACGCTACCTCGAGACCACAGCGGTGAATTGAAAATAAACCACATTAACTCATTCAGTACCGTGAACTAGTTAAGGCGTTTAAAGAGACTATCGTGTATGCGGCCGTCGGTCTGTTAACTCGCTTTAGAGCGGGCGCGAACAAACCGCGTTTATATTCGGCGCCTAAATATTGTGTTGGCTTAGTATGTCTTGGAGATCATAGATGGCATGTAAATGTACATTTTCTATTCCCGTTTGACACGTTTAACCTTGGTGAATCCCCTTTTATTTTTAAAACAAACACATGGAATTCGTTCACCCAAACTTAACTCCAATGCAGTCGTATATGTTTCTCGTTATCGCGCTGTTGTTTGTGCGTGAGTGAAACCATGGCGAAAGAAAATATATCTCGAAAAATATCTTACTAAGAAGAATTAGTGAATATTTTGTATAATGATGATTCAGGTGATGAACTGATTCCTGAATTAGAATATTCACAAAGTGAAAGTGAAGATTAACTTCCACTTCCTGAAATTGATACGCCGATACCATGTGTTGTCAATCACCCAAGTTATTTCACCATCAAATCCTACTAGGAGGTATGTACAAAATTTGAATTTTCTAGGACTAATAGTTTGTGAATAATGGACCATTATCTGAAGTGCCACGAAAAGGGTAGCTGGGGTATTTAAATGGCTGGCCTGTGGGTTTAAATGCCCTGCTCCGTGCCTGGTACTGAATAGGATGTCAGCGCGGTGGTCTAGTGCTTATGTTCCTTGCTTCTAGTCCCGAGGGTCACAGGTTGAAACTGGGCTGGAGGTGAGGGATTTTTAGGATGAAAAAATCCAAGGGACAAGTTCTCCAGGACAGACTTTAAGCCATGAGTCCCGAATCTGAAGATCTTCAGGCTTGTAAAAGAACATTAAGCCTGAATAAAAATACCTATGAGCAAAATTTAACCAATCTTTCTCCATCCAAGTAATACCGTTGTTTCCTACTAGATAATTATCTCCTTGAGGTGATGTAGTAACCACATGTCACTCACTGACATCTATAGGAAAATAGGCGTAATTAAATTAGACTGGTTAAGAAATCCACGTCTCCAAACTAGAAGAACAGGGGTCAATCAATAAAATTTGCCTAGCATGGAACTCAAAGTATGAAAATTGCAGTGGGTGGTATTATACACAAACACATATGCGATGTTGTTAAATGCAATTGACGTGCTAGAATTATATTTTGTAACTACCGTATTTTACAGACTATAAGATTCACTTTTTTCTTCGAAAAATTGCCTCTAAAATTCAGGTGCCTCTTATACTCGAATATAATATAAAATGTCCAGTGTGTGATTTAAAATTCCCGCCAGTCTTAAAAATGGCCGTATATTCGATGCTGTGGGAAACCTATCTCTATCTGGTACATTGGATTCAACTGGCAGCAGCAATGCACCGATGCGACGAACATGAGTTGCGGGGATTCACAAGCTTGATAACACTGTCTCCCTCCCGCCCGTCCATCACAAACCCAGAACACTGTCTAGCCTATGATGCGTCATTGCAGTCTACGATGCCAGTGAACTTGAACAGATGGATGAAACCCAACATGAATTCATGCCGTATGGAGCTTTAAAACGACATACAATCAAATAAGTGTGTCAGTGGATAAAAAAGTTGTGGTATAGAATGAGAGACGACATTATTGTTAAATCTTTCAGGAAGTGCGGCATAAGTAACGCTCTCGATGGCAGTGAAGACCATCCTATATTATATGAAGAGGATAACGACGAAGAGGAAAAAGAAGAAAGTTCAAATTACGATTTTAGGGATTTTAAGGTTCAGAACGGTTTTATAAACCAAGATTTTTAGTCTGGCTTTGCATTCTAATAATAAAAATGGTAAAAATGTAATTTTTTTAAATTGCTTAAAAATTAAGGTGCATCTTAAAATCCGTAGCGTCTTTTAGTCCATTAAATACGGTAATTCACTAGCTATTGGTTTTGTGTTGGAATTAATATTATAGCACTTAGGCAGAAATCTTACCTTTCCAGAACCAACTTGTCCTATAATAGCAACAAGTTTCCCTTCCAGAGCTGTCAATGAGAGATTACAAACTGTGCTTGTTTCACACCAACTTGCTGATCCTTTGCTAATAGCTATTGCTGCTTTTTCTGGTTCCTTCTTATCCACTGTGTCCAAATCATTATTGACCTCAACTTGACTCAAAGGTTTGTACTCTTCATTTAATAAAAATGCCTGAAAATGTTGAAATGTATGGATTGTATGCCCTGTGTTTTGTATTAGAATCAGATAAATTAAAAACAGTTCATTGACATAGTCAGTAGTTCAAAACATTTAAACATATTCCCCTCAGAAATAAATTTTAATGTCCTGAACATTAAAATCAAACATGTTTCTTCAACTCATGCAATATTCTATACCAGGGATACCATTGGCAGACCGCGGTCCGGATCTGGACCCTGGGCTTTGGTTTCCGGACCAGTTAAATATATATTAATACAAATTTTTGAAACCGGTTAAACATCGAATAATACAGTCGAGTCTACGACAAGGGAACATCACCTAGAAGCACTCGCCACTGAAGATGCCCTCCGCAGTTGAGGGAGAAACGTCTGGAAGAAACACCAGTTATAAACCACGGCCACATAGCCCGGAATCTATTAATATTATCGAATAAAACCAGTTTGCTAAATTTCATGTTATGATAGTATTATTGTTGGCTCGGTTGGTAGTACAATGTTTGGAGATTTAACTGAAGATGAACGGGATTCCGTTTGAAACCTGGTATTGTGAAAAACACAAAATTTTTGAGGCGAAATAAAAAAAATTAAGGGCCGCATGCAACTACGTTAGTCTCTACTCAAATTACTTCCAATCACTGGTGAGCTGACTTTCCGTGAATAAGTGCAAAGATCGAATTAGCTACCCACGAACTGGTCATGCATGAAAGTCGTCGTTTTCGAAATATTGGCAAGAAATTACCCAGAATTCTCAGCGATAAAACCACTTCCGTTATTTTCATCTGCTAGAGGAATGCATTTACGCTTGCATCCCGCAAATAAAACCGTATACGACGACGTCTGCGTCGCGCGATATTACGCCGATTCTCCTGTTCTTCCAGTTGAATTCTTTGGTAGACTCTATCAAATTCCTCTTCTCCGCGTAAACCGAAAACATGATCAAAGTTTTCAAGGTCCGACATCTTGGATAAAACAGCAAGGTTTCAAAGTACATCGGTTCCCATCGGGTTGCTCACGATTCGTTTCTCTGCTAAGTCACCTCGCCAGGTAGCTTAGGAATTTCGACAATTAGTATCGCATGAACAGATTGCTGAGTATGCAAAAACGTCTTTGGATGCAACTTTCTCAGTAGAGTACAGGCAGAGAACGACTTTTACGATCTAATGCGTTCATTAGATACAAGCCTAAGTATTACTCTGACCATATGTTAAATTTATCATAAACTTATTAATAATTATTAGAATTAATAACTGTGTACTACTGTGATGTATCCTTTTAGTGTTTACCATGTGTTTTGTTTAATTTGTGTAGTTCGTACCCATAACATAATTTAAATAATTTCCTTATAATATTAATTACTTAATAAAAGCTTCGTATGTTTAATCAACTGTGCTTCCGGACCACGACTGAATTTACTACTTTGAAAATGGACCTCCATGATATCTAATTTCTGACCCCTGTTCTATACATTTGTGAAATGATCCAAAATTGACAGAATGTCAGCTATGTTTTTATTATTCATTTCATACATCCAAATTATATTTGAAGAGAAAATATTGGAAAAAAATCCACTATCTGTCGATCATTTACTACGTGAATTCTTCTAAGTTGTACAGAATCACAGTGCGCATACGCGCGTTGCTCACTAATTTTTAGTGATTGTATTCTGAGAATCTTCAGTACTGAATAATTTAGTTCATATTTTGTTGGTGATATTTAACAGATCTTGTGCTCAAATTAACATTTGGATTTCTCTTATAAGTGACTATTATTTGATTTACTTACTTACTTACTTACTCACTGGCACTATCGAACCCGTAGGTTCATGGCCGCACGGACATAAGCTCTCCATACATCCCTATCCTGAGCTAATGCTTTCCAATCATTCCCTGTATAATCTACTTCCCTCAAATCATACTTAATGTTGTTCTCCCACCTCATTTTTGGTCTACCAACTGGGCGTTTTCCCTCTGGCTTTCCTACAAGAAGTTTCCATGCATGTCTTTCATTCCCCATACGCGCAACATGTCCTGCCCATCGCAGTCTACGGGACTTAACTGTTCTTATTATATCTGGCTTCCTATAAAGACCATGTAGTTCATTGTTATGTAGTCTTCTCCATTCACCTGTCTGTTCATCTCTCTTTGGTCCAAAAATTTTCCTAAGAACTTTATTCTCAAATACTCGTAATCTCCTTTCCTCCTTAAAGTAAGAGTCCATGTTTCGCACCCATATAATATAACTGGTAGAACAATAGTTTTATATATTTTCAGCTTAACGTTTTTTTGAAAGGAGTTGGGACATCAAAAGTCTCTGCAATGCATAATAGCATGCATTTCCAGAATTGAGCCTATGTTTAATTTCTTTGTGCATCTCATTCCTATTTGTGATTATTGTTCCTAGGTATTTGAATTCAGCCAATTCCTCAAAATTTCCCTCATTTGTCATTAGCTGTCCATTTCCATTATATAATGTATTTCTACGTGTGACCATATATTTAGTTTTACTGATATTTATTTCCAGTCCTAATTTCTTAGTGTTACTCAATAGTGTGTGCGTGTTGGCCTTTAGTATCTCCTCGCTATCGGCCAATAGTACTACATCATCAGCATAAACTAACAGCTTATTAATTCCATTTAGTTGTAAGCCTTCCTCATTCTCTACCTTTAAAAAATAATATATAAAAATGTAAGTTGCTAGAAATCATGTTTACATAATGAATTAAGGATTAAAAAGTTTTTTTGTTAAAATACAGCCAAGTCTTTCAAAAATGATAAATAAATTTTCATTCTAGATTCTGAGGAAAACATGAACTGTTAAATCATATTTTTACATAAGCAATGCATCATCAGGCGGCAATCAAAGTCTTTTAACTCCATAATTGAAAAAAAATCAGGAGAAAGGAAAAAACATCTTATAACTGGTTGATTTTTAAATAAAACTATTATATTTTTAAATTAGTTTCTGAAAAGTGTAATGCTGAAGATGCCAGACATTGGGCCTGAGATTAGAGTGGATGAAACCTTGCTATCCTCCCTGTTGGAGATGCAAGTTTTTGGGCCTGAGGTTAATAGCTGAGGAAATGCATGGTTTTGTAAGTGTTAGTAGATGGCAGCACAATCATTTTGAATAGATTTTTGAGTACGCAAAAACGTCTTTGGATGCAACTTTCTCAAGCGAGAAAACGACTTTTTTACGGTCTCAATGCGTTTTTTTCATAACCCCCAATTTACGACCCTTAGATTCAGAAGGTCGCAGGTTCAAAGTCTGTTACAACTGCCCAAAACAATTAGAGGAACACTTGTAATAAATGGAATAAGTAATTATTTTTTAAAGCTGTTGAATGCTGAAAGTTGGACAATAATGTAAATTGAAATATTAATTTTTATCATTGGCATACAAATTTTAAAGATCCATGGCCTAAATACAGAGAAAGTACCTCAAATAACAAATATAGACAATTTTTTTTATTTTGGAAGGCACTGGCCAATTCTAAATGGTAAGCTTCCTGATGTTGCTATAGTGAACGAATGTTGATTATTGCCTTGTTTATTGAAGTCTCTGACAAAATGAGGCATTTAAAATGAGTTTGAAGTGTATCATGCTCTACATCTTTTATTGACACGGTCAACATCTGCGACAAATGGCTAGAGAGCTTGGGGGTTTCTCCTTCCGTGGTGTCCAGGTTACGCAACAGGTACAGAGAGACAGGTCAGTATTGTAGAAGACGTGGCCAGGCCCGTAAATTTAAAACAAGCCCCCAGGATGACAGATACGTTGTTCTTTCTGCTCTACGACAGCGTACAAAAAACTGCAAAAGACCTGCAGAATGACCTTCATAGGGTGCTTCCAGAATCCGGGTTTCAGACCAAACCATAAGGAACACAGATTAAGGAAAGAGAATATTCGTCCCAAAAAGGCCCGTTGAAAAACCAACGCTTAACAAATTGGCATAAGGCAGCAAGACGTACGTATGCTGAAAAACCATGGTGACTTGGAACCTGAACCAGTGGGAAGGCTGTGCTCTTCTCGGACGAATCCAGGTATCGTCTTACACGTTGTGATGGTCGATTGAGGGTGGGGGGACGGCCAGGAAAAGAAAAAGATTTTTCTGCAGAGGCCTGTACAGGGAAATTGATAGATTCGGAGGAGGTTCCATAATGGGGTGGGCCGGAGTTAATGTACAACAATCGTACGGAACTTGTACTTGTTCCCCAGCCAGCGACTTGAATGCTGTCCGGTATATCGAGCACGTTCTGGAAGAGCATGTAGTACCTGCTGCCATTGGAGTACGGCCCTGGATTTCTGTTTATGCAGGATAATGCCACGGTCACATTCTGGCGCCTGTCACCAGGGATTTCCTGAGGAGGAATGAAAATTGAGGTAATGATGGAGTGGCCAAGCGGTCAGCCCAGACCTCAACCCTATTGAACACTTGTGGGATCTTCTAGACAGGAAGGTCGGGAGGAACCGACATCAAGCTCCACAAACTCTGGAGTAACTTGGAGATGCTCTGGAGGAGGAATGGGAGAATATCCCGCAAGAGGAAATCCAGAATTTTATTGGGAGCATGCCACGAAGGTGCCAAAGTGTCATCGAATGTCGTGGAGGCCATACACGATACTAACAATCTATATAACGAGTGTTTTAACTTTGTAAAATAAATAAGCACAAGATTCAATTGCTTACATAGCGGAATTATTTGAAAAGTTAATTGTCAGCGTTATTCATTTGTTTTTGCTGACATGAGCAATAAATAAATAAATAACCACAAATAATGTATGTATAACTGTAGGCTTTCACGGCCGGCGTCTTGATCCCTATTAGGTTCGTCTTCCGGGCATATAGGCCGTGGTCCAGTAATTCTTCTACACGACGTTTCGTCTAACTGCTGCGGTAGACATCTTCAGAGAGATACTGCGTGCTCTCTGTGAACTCCTCAACAGTCGGCTGCAGACTGGCTGGTCGTTGGAAAACTCCCTCCCTATTTGTAGGCACGCCCCTGGTGGAGAGGCGGTTTTCTGCGCGGTCCGTGTTGCGTGCTGTTTTGTCAAAGGCTGTCGCTATCCTAGCAGAGTCATAGGCTTCGTTGTCGTATTGTGGCAGTGCCGGGATCCAGATTTTGTTTATCTTCATGGTTTCTTCCTTTTTGTTAAAGGAATTTTTGTTGTTTATATATTTCAATGGCTTCTCTGTACAGTCTGGTGTAAATAATGTGATGTTTGGGACAATACCTGTGTTTCTTCGAATCTTATTATATGTTCTTGGTTGTTCTATCCAGTGTTCCGCTACGGCTGATTTTTCCTTTGTTTTAGTCTGCAATTGCCTCTTGTGTTCTTGCACATCTTGTGGTAAACCATTCTTTTTTGTTGTGCCGATATAAACCTGTCCACAACTGCAAGGGATGCGATATATACCGGCAGTACTTAAACGGATCTCTTGTATCATTGGGCTGGGCGCAGTATATTGTTGATTTTGTGTGTAGGTTTTTGTAGGTTTGTTAGATATGTTATATTTATTTAATTATTCGGACCAATTCTATCCAGTATTGTCTTGATATATGGTAGGTACACCCTTACCCTTTGCCTCCTCCTTGTTCCCGTTTTCGGTTTTTGTATTTATTGGGATTTATGGCTCGGCGAAAATCTGTTTTGCTGTATCCATTGGATTGAAAACGCTGCTTGGAGATGATTAATTTCTTCTTGTAGATACTGTGGTTCCGAAATCCTTTTGGCTCGTTCCACCAGGGTTTTAATTATTCAGCGTTTTTGTCTGGGATGATTGGTTGGACCGCTTATGTAGGTATCTGTCTGTGTGAGTCTTTTTCCTGTATACCTTGTGTCCAAGTGTCATGTCTTGATTTCGGAATTACTAAAAACATCCAAAAACGGTAGAGCTGTTGTTCTCTTCTCTTTCCAGGGTGAATTGGATGCTGGGACAAATACCATTTAAAATGTTGCCTCTGAAGTTAATCAAGTTCTTCTTCACCATGCTCCCAAATGACGAATGTGTCGTCCACATATCTCAAGCCAAACTGAAGGTCTTAATGTAGCATTCTCCAAGGCCTGTTTTTTCAAATTTTTTCCATGTAAAAATTGCTATTACGGGGCCTTAATGGACTTCCCATGGCCCACGCCATCTATTTGCTCGTAGAATATTCCTCTCCATAGGAAAATACGATTCTGTGAGGCATATGTTATACAGCGCTACTATGTCTGTGGGAAAGAGTTCTTGCAAGTATGTCATAGTGTCCGGGATAGGTATCTTAGTTAAATAAAGCAACCACAATCGAGCTTAGTATTTTATCGTTCGGCTTGAGTTTCAGAGCGTCTATTTTTTCTATGAAGTGCGTGGAGTCTTTTACAAACGTGTCAGTTTTTCCAATATACGGTTTCAATTGTGACGCTCTGAAACTCAAGCCGAACGATAAAATACTAAGCTTCGATGTGGTTGCTTTATTTACTAAGATACCTATCCCGGACACTATGACATACTTGCAAGAACTCTTTCCCACAGACATAGTAGCGCTGTATAACATATGCCTCACAGAATCGTATTTCCTATGGAGAGGAATATTCTACGAGCAAATAGATGGCGTGGCCATGGGAAGTCCATTAAGCCCCGTAATAGCCAATTTTTACATGGAAAAATTTGAAAAACAGGCCTTGGAGAATGCTACATTAAGACCTTCAGTTTGGCTGAGATATGTGGACGACACATTCGTCATTTGGGAGCATGGTGAAGAAGAACTTGATAACTTCAGGCAACATTTAAATGGTATTTGTCCCAGCATCCAATTCACCCTGGAAAGAGAAGAGAACAACAGTCTACCGTTTTTGGATGTTTTAGTAATTCGAAATCAAGACATGACACTTGGACACAAGGTATACAGGAAAAAGACTCACACAGACAGATACCTACATAAGCGGTCCAACCATCATCCCAGACAAAAACGCTGAATAATTAAAACCCTGGTGGAACGAGCCAAAAGGATTTCGGAACCACAGTATCTACAAGAAGAAATTAATCATCTCCAAGCAGCGTTTCAATCCAATGGATACAGCAAAACAGATTTTCGCCGAGCCATAAATCCCAATAAATACAAAACCGAAAACGGGAACAAGGAGGAGGCAAAGGGTAAGGTGTACCTACCATATATCAAGACAATAACGGATAGAATTGGTCGAATATTAAATAAATATAACATATCTACAACCTACAAACCTACACAAAAAATCAACAATATACTGCGCCCAGCCAAAGATACAAGAGATCCGTTAAGTACTGCCGGTATATATCGCATCCCTTGCAGTTGTGGACAGGTTTATATCGGCACAACAAAAAGAATGGTTACCACAAGATTGCAAGAACACAAGAGGCATTGCAGACTAAAAAAAAAAAAGGAAAAATCAGCCGTAGCGGAACACTGGATGAACAACAACAAGAACATATAATAAGATTCGAAGAAACACAGGTATTGTCCCAAACATCACATTATTACACCAGACTGTACAGAGAAGCCATTGAAATATATAAACACAAAAATTCCTTTAACAAAAGGAAGAAACCATGAAGATAAACAAAATCTGGATCCCGGCACTGCACAATACGACAACGAAAGCCTATGACTTCTGCTAGCGACAGCCTGGACAAAACAGCACGCAACACGGACCGCGCAGAAAACCGCCTCTCCACCAGGGGCGTGCCTATAAATAGGGAGGGAGTTTCCAACGACCAGCCAGTCTGCAGCCGACTGTTGAGGAGTTCACAGAGAGCACGCAGTGTCTCCTGAAGATGTCTACCGCAGCAGTAGACGAAACGTCGAGTAGAAGAACGACTGGACCACGGCCTATATGCCCGGAAGATGAACCTAATAGGGAACAAATAATGTACTTTATTAATTTCATGTTTGTACCTTTACCCAATGAAAAAATATTTGCATATTTCATAGTGTTCCTCTAATTGGTTTTGAGCAGTGTACTAACCTGTACATACATAGTGTTCAGCCCAAGAGCAGGTCTTTCACTGCAAACTTAGCATTCTTCACTCTTTCCTTAACTTGGCCTTCCTTTTTGTATCTGCATATAAACCATTTATTTTAATATTATCTATCATTTGATGTCTTTCTGCTTCTAACTTTATTTCCATCTGGGGCATCGTCAGCAGGCAGTTTCTTCTTAGCCAGTGGTCAATCCAATTTCTTTTCCTCTTCTTTATGAGACCCACTCTGTCTAGTACAGGCGTTCCAACCTTTTTATGGAAAAGGGCCACTGTCCTTAAGATTAATTTGTTTGCCGGCCTCGTATTACGATTTATTTTTACCGTATTAAATATAATTAAGATAAACCAGTTAATTTAAATATAAAATAGCTAATATATTGATTTTAGTTTAAAATTTAAATAAAATTATTATATTAAAATAATTAATTTATTACCTGTCGGTGCGATACCTGGCATTGCTTTTCACGAACAAGGCATCCAATATCTGGTTTGATTGATGTTGTAGCAACAAGAAGCGAACTCTCCAGATGACTGTTGGCGATTTGCGTTCTCATTGCGCACTTCAACATGTTTCATCCTGGAGAACACTTCTTCGCATATGTATGTGCTATCGAAAAGTGATGCGAAATTAAGTGCATGTCTATTAATGCCCGGATATTTTTCTCTGGGAAAGTAGTCGCGATAGACTTGTAGTAAGGGGATATATTAAACTTATTTTTTAGGTCTGACGTACATTGAGAATCATCGTACTCCACTTGCAGTTCATCGGGGACCTCGTCTAGACATTCTTTATAAGTTAGGATACCTTGTCTTCACGAAATTGACCCTCAAATTTATGATATGAACATGCAGTTTGGTGTCGTCGTAATGTCGTTCTATGTTATACTCCTCAAACACTGAAACTGTTTCACTGCAAATTAAACACACTGATTTCTTGAATAATTCAGTAAAAAAAGTAATGATTTGTCCACTTTATTTCAAAAGATCTCCTTCGTCTGAAACTTTTATTTTCTTGCCCCTACACTTGGAAGCAATAATTAGCACTTATAAAACTCGCAGAATTAATTATATTTTCAAAACTCTCACTAACACTGACACTACAATGTAAAGCGAAACAAATTAAAACTGGAAACCAACTTGAAATGTACGAATGTAACGATAAAAAAAAAACACCTATCACACACTCACCTTTGAAAATAGTAACCGCGCTGTTAACAATGCACGGAGACTTCAAAGCGATGCGTGGTAGGTAGAATCACATATAAAAATGTAGGCTGGGTGTTTCTTAAAACGGGATGAGTAAGATAATGAGTAGGATGAACTTTCGCAAACACATGTGTTGGCAACAGAAGAAGTCCTGCTCTTTCAAGTTTATATTATACCAAATACGAGTAGAATTACCGGTACTTACTCGTATTTCATAAATTATATTAACTATAACTTACAAATATCACCAGGGCCGAATGCGATGTGGAGCAAATATCATTGCGGGCCGCATGCGATGGGATCAAAAGCCGCGAGTTGCAGACGCCTGGTCTAGCACATCTTTATTTTTTACTTTGTCTGTCCATTTTATACGTTCCATCCTTCTCCATTTCCACATCTCGAAACTTCCAGTCGCTTTTCCTCATTCCTTCATAATGTCCAAGTCTCTGCACCATACAATCCTACACTCTACAAAAAGCACTTCACTAGCCTCTTCCGTAATTATTTTGTCAAAGGTCTGCATAAAATGCTTCTCTTTTTGTTAAAAGCTTATTTTGCCATTGCTATTCTCTCCTTTACTTCTTGACTGCAGTTCATGTTTTACTACTGATAGTACAGTCCAAGTATTTGAAGCTCTCCACTTGCTCAATGGCCTCATCTTTAATCCTCATGTTTGTGTTCCTTGGTTTCCTTTCTATAACCATGGCCTTCGTCTTATTTATATTTATCTTCATCCCATAATCCTCACACTTGTCATTTAGCTCCATTAGCGTGTTCCTCAGTGTCATTGCATCTTCTTCTAGCAAAGCCATATCATCAGCAAATCTTATGCACTTAATTCTTCTTCTTCCCATGTTTACACCTCCTGTATTCCTGAAGCAGTTCTTCATTAGGTCTTCCAGGTAGATGTTGAAAAGAGTAGGTGATAGAGGGTATCCTTGCCGTACTCTCCTTCCATTTTTTCTTCTTTCTGACATTTCTGTTCCTATCTTTACTTTTATTCGCTATTTCATATAAAGATTACTTATGAGTCTCCTCGCCTTCTAGTTCAGCCAATTTTCTTCAAGATCCTCATGAGTTTATTCCAATCCACTCTGTCAAAGGCATTTTCCAGGTCAACAAATAGTGCATAAACTTCTTCATCTTTTTCTAATATATATAATCTTCTCTTATTGTTCATGTCAATCCAATTGCATCTCTATGAACCTGTATATATATATATATATATATATATATATATATATATATTTTCAGTTGATGCTGGAGTTGTAATCATCAGGACCAATTTCATCATAATCACTATTTCATGGTATCATTAAAGCAGCTAACATTTTAGCAAATACACAACAAACAAAATAGAAACCCTCAGTCTACAGGATACAAGATCCTAGAATATGATATGATATTAGATGCTAAGCATTTATAAATAAATATGTAATATAAATTGAATGTACTTTTTACAATTCTGATAGGGAATTTTAAGTCCCTTTATTTCTAAGATTTTCCATTAGCAATTATATTTGTAAAAAATGTATTAACACACTATAGGCCTAGACTTACATATTGAAATGCCTTAATTATCACGAAGGTTAACAAAAGTTGCCTGCATATATAATGATCTACAGAATATGGTACTCCGTCATATAATTCTGCCCAAGCGCAGGTCCTTCACTGAAATCATAGCATTTTCATGCTATGCTTGCAGCTTTACTAGGGAATTATAGGTGTGGTAGCTTCCAGTTGCTTTGCACAACGATGAAGGATGATGATGATAATGTTAAGGATGATGATGATAATGATGGCCGGATGATTTTCGGGGATCGTTGGGCCCAAAGCTTCCTGACATTATCTTACAGGTGAGGAAAACCCCCGAAAAAATCTCAAGACGAATTTTTTTTTGTTAAAAATTTGCATACTTTTTTTTCTACTTCAAACACTATCAGTAGCACAAAGATAATTGTACCTTATTATTATTATTATTATATTATTATTATTATTATTTTATTATTATTATTATTATTATTGTTATTGTTATTGTTATTGTTATATTATATTATTATTATTATTATTATTATTATTATTATTATTATTATTATTATTTGTTATTATTATTATTGTTATTATTATTATTGTTATTATTATTTTATTATTATTATTAGTATTATTATTTTAGAGCTCTTTAAACTACATATCCATACCAAAAACTATTCCTCCAATCTTTCATAGTTTCAGAGAAAAGTGTACCAAAATATGAAAAAAAAATCAAGTTATGTAAAATACAAAAAAAAAAATGTGCACATTAGCACAACACAGAGATGCCATTTTTAAAAATAAATTTTTATGGGTTTAGATGTCAAAATTGACAAAATAATATTACACATTGATAAAATAGACCGTCCTGAATTTTTTATGCAAAAAAATTGATTTTTTTTAACCCTAATAAGTACTGGGTGCCCTTAAAAACTTAAAATAAATAAAAAAGCATAAATCTAACCTGTAAACGATTGACAGCCACCAGTGCTTCAGCTACATCTGCTATTCCCCAAACAAATGCAAAAGCCAGTGGAATTGCCAGTATGTTGAAGTAAGTTAGTAAAACATATAACTGAAAATATAATATTTTAAAAAATTGTTGAAATAAAAAACAATAAAATAGCAAATTATAAATCAAATATCAGAATCAAATGAGGCATCTAGAAACCAAAAGTTATAAGTGATAGTACACATTATTAAATATATGTAGGAAATGAGGTTTCTTTTAATTATTTATTAATGGGTTGGATATTTTGACTCACCTCATATTTCTTTATCTTCATGTAGACCAGTTTCATTGCTTCTGTGCGACATTCTTGATGAATTACAACTGTTGCCTTGAGGTTGTCCTTCCTGCAAGTTGATTTCTGCACCCTCTGCTGGCTGACCGATGAACTTCCAAATCAATTTTTTTTCTCTTTCACCGGGAATTTCAAAATTCGTGGTTTTCTTTTTATTCTTGCATATGTAAATTTTCTCCCAAACTATAAGGCAAAATTACTAAAACAGTTAGAAAAGTCTAAGGAACTCACAATTTTGGAGGAAATGTATGGAAGAATAAAAAGAAAACCATGAATTTTGAAATTCCTGGTGAAAGAGAAAAAAAAAATGATTTGTAAGTTTATCGGTCAGCCACCAGAGGGAGCAGAAATTAACTTGCAGGATGGGCAACTGCAAGGCAACAGTTGTAATGCATCGAGAATATTGCACACAAGTGATGAAACCGATCTGCATAAAAATCAACAAATATGAGGGGAGTCAAAGTATCCATCTCATTAACAATTAATTGAATCAGTCATCATTTCGAAAAGGGATCATCTCCAATTTTTCTGAAATTCACTTCTGTCATTATTCCATGTTAAGATAACTATTTCCATCGTTTACGTGTGAGAATGTATCAACTACGCTATTCCTTTACCGCTTTCTGACTTTTTTCAGTAGCAATTTCAGATTCAATGCTTTATCCTGAACAAGTTGAATCAGTTTTTTTTCCTCTCCTGTAAAATTTGATCAGCTGTAGACGATCCCTTTTCGAAATGACTGATTCAATTGATAGCACACCTGTTTCTAATTCAATTTAACCCCTATAACTTCTAGTTATTTCAAATAAGAAATTATATAATGTAAATTAAGTATTTTTTCTTATGGCATTACAGCTCTGAAGAGCCAAAGCTAGTGTCAGTGACTAGCAGATGAGAGTAGAGCAAGTCATGTGGTTAAAAGCACATGACACAAACACATCATGTTGACCTACAACTGCATAGTAGACCAACAACTGATTAACAGTGCAATTAAAAAACTTATCAAATGCAACTTATCTTTAGCAATGTGGGTAAAAGATACAAATATAACAAGCTAGCATTATCAGTCATCAAGTCTATTGAACAAAATGTATTATTCATCTTGAGTAAATCTAAATCAAACTGATATTTTATTTAAACCCTCTGTGAAAAACGTCTGTGTCAAATTTGAACAAAATCTTAGTTGGCAGCTTTGCATATAAGATAACTTGTAAAAAATATAATTCAATCTTTCATTCCTTAAAAAAAAATTTAATTTCCTCCTTTCTTATTTGAAAAAAAGTGTTTTCCTCGACTTTCATTATGTCACATTTTGATTATTGTGACTTACTCTTAACCGACATAAGAAGGATCAAACTAGTACGAAGATTGCAATAAATCCATACTCCTTGTGTTTGTTATATATGCAACCTCCATAGATGAGATCACATAACTCCAGTATTTAAAATGTTCTCTTGTCTCCGATTGAAAGATAGACAAAAGTTGCCTTGCCTTTGTTTCTTGAACCATACATCACCCTCCACCTTACATTCACTATCTTCCCACCAAACTTAAACACATGATCGAGTAACAGTTTAACTCTAGCTGCACCTCTACATCTAACATCTCACTATTCCTCGTCCTTCCTTTTTTCATCTACCTGTCTCTGAGATTCCCTTCCCTCTTTATATCAAGTACTGTCATATTATTATTGAATCTCCAAAAAGACGAACCCTATTTCACCATCCGGTATGTTAGGTTTTAGTTATAATACAGATAATTATTTACAGTAATTTAGAGTATAGTTAATTTCTAGCGTTACATAATAACGTAATATGAACAAATAAATAAATTAACAAACCGAAAAAAAACTAACTCAAAGTCTCTTAAAAATATGATGGATAAAGTCACACAGCTTTCTACAGCAACACTTCTTACATAAAATATTTGACAAAGGCAGTTGAAATCTATTATTGCATCATCATCATCATCATCATCATAATTGGCTCGACAGCCCCATGTGGGCCTTGGCCGCCTTCAGAAGCTTATGCCAGACTTCCCTGTTCTGCGCTTCATTCTTCCAGTTTCTTATTTTTAAAATCTTAATGTCTTGAATTATACTATCCTCGTATCTTAATTTAGGTCTTCCAACTGTTCTGGTCAATAGAGGTTGCTCGTTGTAAATTCTTTTTGTAATCCTTTTGTTGTCCATTCGAATAATGTGTCCAGCCCATGCCAATCTATTAACTTTAACAAAATTCAAAATATCTGGCTGATTGTACAGTTTATACAATTCATTATTGTATCTCTTTCTCCATGCATTATTTTCTTTCACGGCACCAAAATGGATCTCAGTATCTTATCTATTATTGCAATAACCTAATTTTTTAATAAATTTATGTCGTTTGGGATCAAATGCGGGACACTCAAATAGCAGATGTGAGATAGTCTGGCTGGAGTTTTTTGCAAATACAGATATCTGTACCTATTTTAAATCATTCCAAATAATGTCAAAATTTACCGTGTCCAGTCATAAATTGTGTTAATACAAAAATTGGTTCTACGTATTTGCAATTTTATTCGGTCAAAAACAGTTGGGAAAAATAATGTTCTTGTCAAAGCACCATTAATACTGTTTAAGCACTCAACATTCCAATTTTGTAAGAGATCATTTTTAATACTTCTTTAATATGTGATAGAGGACAGAAGAGTAAAAGTAATCCATAATTGAATTAGCAGCTGATTTGGCAAGAAAATCTGCACGTTCATTTCCTGTAGTTCTAGCATGTCCTTTAATCCAGCCTAGGCAAATATGTCCAAAATGTTGGTTTAATTTTATTCTTATGGAGGTTGCAATTGGGGGCATGCCGTAGCGTAGTGGTTAAGGCACTGAGCTACAAGCCGGAGGGTCGAGGGTTCAAGTCCCATTGGGCTCAGGATTTTTAAATGGACCCAAACCCTCTGGCGGCACCATGGCCCTGGGGCCGACTCACCTCTAACCAAAATGAGTACCAGACGCTTGTCTCTGGGGGTAAAGGCGGCCGTCACGCAGGGCTGACAACCTGGCTGACATAAAGTGCCGATTGTCTAGAAAAAGTGGGAGGCTTAATCTCCCACTACCCTAAGGGCCTCCTGAGGCCTGTTGTGGGATCACTTTACTTTACTTTACTGGAGGTTGCAATCGGGTGATGGTTGAATCTGTCATTGATAGCGGAAAGTGCTGCCTGGGAGTCACTATATATACATATATACAAGAAGACTTGTACTGCCATATTAAAATAATTTTAAAAAATAACTTATTGAACACTTCCTGAGACAATATAATAAATAGCCAAGTTCTGGGGGATATATTTATTATTTTTTAATATATTTTACTTCAATATAAAGTCAGTAATTTCATCAAGTCTAGGTATATTATTATTATTGTTATGTTGTTATTATGATTGTTTTAATATATTTTAATCTTTCCTTATCACTACTGTATTGTGTAATTAATTTAATTATGGCTAATTCATAATTTAAACAATGAACTTAGAAGAGAAACTGACAAGACAAAGGAAGAATGGATGAAACAAAAATGTGAAGAAGTAGAGAATCTGGAGAGGAAAGGAAAATATGATTTAATGTACCAGGAAGTTAAAGGCTTGGACTATGGAAAGAAGAGCAGGAAACTATGTAGCTGATTGAGGACGAAAATAATGAAGAAATAACAGACAAACAGGGAATTATGAATACATGGGAGAAATGTGTAGAAGAGCTATATGAGACAAGAAAACATCCGGCCTAACTTGGATATAGAAAACAAAGAAGATTTATCAGAAGATGAAAAAGGATTTTCAATTCTGAAGAAAGAAGTTGAACTAGCAATTAACAAAATAAAAAATGGTAAAGAAACAGGGGTAGATGGAATCCCTTTTGAATTGGTTAAATGCTTGGGTGAAGGAAAGAAGAACATTTTGCTTTTATGCAACAAGATATATAAAGAAGGTGAATGGCATGAAGAATTGACTGAGACAGTGTTAATACCAATACCGAAGAAAAACAATGCATAGAAATGTAAGGAGTTTAGGATTATCAGCTTGATATCACACTCTGCAAAGATTCTCCTGCGAATACTGAATCGACATTTATGCTCTGCGATGGAAAGCGAATTGGAAGAAGAACAGTTTGGCTTCAGGAAGGGAAAGGGTATAAGAGATACATTGGATTGATACGAACATTAGGAGAAAGACATATAGAAAAAGATAAAGACGTTTATGCAGTATTTATTTACTGGAAAAGGCCTTTGACAGAGTGAATTGGAATAAACTCATGAGGATCTTGAAGAAAATTGGCGTGAACTGGAAGGAGAGGAGGTTCATAAGTAGTCTTTATATGAAACAGCGAATAAAAGTGAAGATAGGAGAAGAAATGTCAGAGGGAAGAGAAATTGAAAGAGGAGTACAGCAATGATGTCCTCTATCACCTACTCTTTGCAACATCTACCTGGAAGACCAAAGGAAGAACTGCTTCAGCAATATGGGAGACATAAACATGGGAGGAAGAAGAATAAAGTGCATAAGATTTGCTGATGATATGGCTTTGCTAGCAGAAGATGCAATGACACTGATGAACAAGTTGATGGAGCTAATGACAAGTGCGATGATTATGGAATGAAGATAAATATAAATAAGATGAAGGCCATGCTTATAGGAAGTAAACCAAGGATGATAAACATGAGTATTAAAGATGAGGCCATTGAGCAAGTGGAGAGCTTCAAATACTTGGGTTGTACTATCAGTAGTAACATGAACTGCGGTCAAGAAGTAAAGCAGAGGATAGCATAGGCAAAAATAAGCTTTCAACAAAAAGAGAAGCATTTTCTGCAGACCTTTGGCAAAAGAATTACGGAAGAGGCTAGTAAAGTGCTTTGTGTGGAGTGTTAGCATTGTATGGTGCAGAGACTTGGACATTACGACGGAATGAGGAAAAAGCGACTGGAAGCTTTTGAGATGTGGAATATGGAGAAGGATGAAACATATAAAATGGACAGACAAAATAAAAAATATGATGTGCTAGACAGAGTGGATGAAGGAAGAAGACAATGCTAGAACTCATAAAGAAGAGAAAAGAAATTGGATTGGCCACTGGCTAAGAAGAAACTACCTGCTGACGAATGCCCTAGAAGGAATGGTTAACGGAAAGAAAGTTAGAGGCAGAAAAAGACATCAGATGATAGACAATATTAAAATAAATGGTTTGTATGCAGATACAAAAAGGAAAGCTGAGTTAAGGAAAGAGTAGAGAGTGCTGAGTTTGCAGTGAAAGACCTGCTCTTGGGCAGAACAATATGAATGAATGAATTCATAATTGTTAATTTCTGTAAAATTTTAACCCTGATGGACTTTTTTAGAAGATCGGCAAGAATATCAAAATTAGACAAAATAAAAATAATACAATAAGAGAAATTATGAATGTAGAAAAGGATATTGTACAAGAGATTGAAAAAATCCAATTAAGATGGCATGGGCATATAATGAGAAGAAATGGACACAGAAACAAACAAAGGAAGTATTGAAATGGATACCTCCTGGAAAAACAAAATGTGATAGGTCAAAGACAACATGAAGAAGAGAAATATGACAGAAGCAGACACGCAAGACCGGAATTGTGGAAGAAAAAAACTGTATATTTTGGTTGAGGATACCTGTGTATATAACCAAAACAATCCTGAATTAAATAAAATAAAATTTAGCCGTGATGAAATAGGAGAGGAAACATTTTAGTCTTAATTCCATCAGGTAAAATAAAATAAGAATAATAATTTTAAGCTCAGCTGGCCTAGCTATCAGTACCTTAATCAGGGTAGTAGAGGGATCATTAATTGTGGTGAAAGTAACCTTTATAGAGGATGATGACCCCCCCTCCAAATCAAACATCTGGTCCCGTTAGTTGGGGGTTCCTGTGTTGGGCAGGCTCCACGGTTAGTATAAAATATAGCTATGCCAAAAAGCCCAATGAAGAAATGAACTGAGAACTTGAAAGTAGAGAGCCCAAATACTACTTGGATTCAAGGGTATAAAAAACAATTTTAATTTAGAAAGAAAAGTTAACGTTTGGAACGGGATCTCTGACTCTACATGTCAGTGCGATACCGATTACGCCACCTGAACCTTGATATGAACATCAAACAATTCTTTCCACTTATATAATTATGTTTCAACAGTGGCCAGTAGCCATCGCCATCATGTAACAATTCTATTCAAAGTATTTTTATTGAGAATTTATACATTACTTTTCAAGTGGTAAAGCTTCATATTTAGTTGTTATTTTTAAATTAATTTAAATTAACATTTTCCAGAATTGGACGTAGTTTTAATTTAAAATACAACATATAAATATGAAGCTTTTCAACTTAAAAAGTAATGTAAAAATTCTCAATAAAAAAATACTTTGAATAGAAGTTGTAAGATGGCATTGGTGGAGTGATGGTACCAGCCTTCTGTTGAAAGAGAATTATATAAGTGGAAAGAATTGTTGACATTCATATTGGGGTTCAGATGGCGTAATTGGTATCGCACTGACACGTAGAGTCAGAGATCCAGGGTTGGGATCCTGGTGATAAACGTTAATTTTTCTTTCTAAATTAAAACTGTATCCAATTCTGGAAAATGTTAATTTAAAATATAACACCCATTATAAAAATAATATGAAACGAAGAAGAATAGAGGAAGAACAATCGAGTATAAGGAATACTGGAGACAAAATTTAAACTCAATATTTAACACACAGAAAATTGTGCACTAGAAGCTATTTTTTACATTGTTAAACTGGTTTTAGATAGATTATTATTATTATCATCATCATCGTCATCATCATCATCATCATCATTATTACTACTACTACTACTATTATTATCGCTGCCACCCCACAACCAGGCAGTATCGCCTAATCACTGGAATGTAGAAGAAAAAATATTGTTATTTTTATTATTATTATTATTATTATTATTATTATTATTATTATTATTATTATTATTATTATTTATTATTATTATTATTATTATTATTATTATTATTATTATTATGATTGTGTTTATTATTCCATCAATATTACTTTTAGTTACATAATTAGATTTAACACTTCTCTTTAGTTCCTTGTCCTCATAAGGCTATTTCTAGATTATATATTCAAATATTGTATGGTACAGGGAATTGAATCTCAGTCATCTGGGGTGCAAGTCAACCAACTAGTCTTTATACCTCAGGGAAATTATTTTATAATTTTGAGAATATCCTTGCCTTATAATTTGTAATGAATTCTGAAGGAATGTAACTACTCAGATTGTAGTCATGAAAAATGTTTTTGAAAATTTTCTACAAATCTTCATTGATCCTACTTACCAAATAACAAAAGTGACCATAAAAATTATAATATATATATATATATATATATAATATATGTGTGTGTGTGTGTGTGTGTGTGTGATTGTTTATAAATGGCATTTTTTCATAATCAAACTGCACTAGCAAAAATAAATGAAATTTAAAAAATGCTCTAATGGCTGCAATTCTTTTTATTCTTTGCAGTGAAACACAGTATATGCTACTGATATAATGTTTTTAAATGCATTTTTTCATAATCAAACTGCACTAGCAAAAATAAATGAAATTTTAAAAATGCTCTAATGGCTGCAATTCTTTTTATTCTTTGCAGTGAAACACAGTATATGCTACTGATATAATGTTTATTAAATGCATTTTTTTCTAATCAAACTGCACTAGCAAAATAAATGAAATTTAAAAAATGCTCTAATGGCTGCAATTCTTTTTATTCTTTGCAGTGAAACCACAGTATATGCTACTGATATAATGTTTATAAATGCATTTTTTCATAATCAAACTGCACTAGCAAAAATAAATGAAATTTAAAAAATGCTCTAATGGCTGCAATTCTTTTTATTCTTTGCAGTGAAAACACAGATATGCTACTGATATAAAACAAGAAAGGTATTCTCCAAAAATCTGGGAAATCTGACCATAGAAGTGGTGTTCACCTGAAAGCAGAATTTAGAAAACCGTCCTAATGAGAAGTTTATTTTTTTTTCCTTGCATTGAAACATGCAACATTTGAATAAACAAAAGCAACATTAAGTTTACTTATTTTAGGAATTCTCACTATGAGGTATATCTACCTTAACATTAAGTTTGTTAATCAAAAATATATTACTATTAAGACTGGGGATAACCGGAAAGGTTGTACCGTGTGCACAT
>JASPKZ010005144.1:0-55202 GCA_030220185.1 Diploptera punctata
AAAACAAACCATGAGACCAACGCGGCCACCAATTTAATTCAGTGTGGAAAAATTCAGAAACTAACCATTAGACACCGCGGCCGACCAATTCAATTCAGTGTGGAAAAATTCAAGAAACATACCATTAGACCACCGCGGCCGACCAATTCAATTCAGTGTGGAAAAATTACAAGAAACCATAACAATTAGGACCCCGCGGCCGACCAATTTCAATTCAGTGTGGAAAAATTCAAGAAACAATACCATTAGACCACCGCGGCCGACCAATTTCAATTCAGTGTGGAAAAACTCAAGAAAATAACCATTAGACCACCGCGGCCGACCAAATTCAATCAGTGTGGAAAAATTCAGAAAAAATAACCATTAGACCACCGCGCCCGACCAATTTCAATCAGTGTGGAATGAGATATATATCTAGTTAATAGTCCACGCTGTGGTCTCGAGGTAGCGTGCTGCTTTGTCACGCAGCGGGCCCGGGTTCGATCCCCTGCCGGGTTTGACCCCGCGACCCTTGGGACTGAATTCAAGAAACATAACCATTAGACCACCGCGGCCGGACCAATTTAATTCAGTGTGGAAAAATTCAAGCACAAAACCATAGACCCACCGCGCCGACCAATTTCAATCAGTGTGGAAAAATTCAAGAAACATAACCATTAGACCACCGCGGCCGACCAATTTCAATCAGTGTGGAATGAGATATATATCTATTAATAGTCCACCGCTGTGGTCTCGAGGTAGCGTGCTGCCTGGTCACCAGCAGGGCCCGGGTTCGATCCCCTGCCGGGTTTGAACCCGCGACCCTTGGACTGAATTCAAGAAAACATAACCATTAGACCACCGCGGCCGACCAATTTCAATCAGTGTGGAAAAAATCAAGAAACATACCCATTAGACCACCGCGGCCGACAATTTCAATTCAGTGTGGAAAAATTCAAGAAACATAACCATTAGACCACCGCGGCCGACCAATTTCAATTCAGTGTGGAAAAATTCAAGAAACATAACCATTAGACCACCGCGGACGACACAATTCATTCAGTGTCGGAAAAATTCAAGAAACATAACCATGAGACCACCGCGGCCGACCAATTTCAATTCAGTGTGCAAAATTCAAGAAACATACCATTAGACCACCGCGCGACAATTTCAATTCATGGAATGAGAGTATTCTAGTAATACACCACCGCTGGGGTCTCGAGCAGCGCGGCTGCCTGTCACCCCGGGCCCGGGTTCGATCCCCTGCGGTTTGAACCGCGACCCTTGGGACTGATTCAAGAACATAACCATAGACCCCGCGGCGACAATTTCAATCAGTGTGGAAAAATCAAGAAACATACCATTAGCCACCGCGCCGACCAATTCAATCAGGTGGAAAATTCAAGAAACATAACCATTAGACCCCGCGGCAGACCATTTCATTCAGTGTGAAAAATTCAAAACATAACCATTAGACCACCGCGGCCGACCATTTCAATCAGTGTGAAAACTTCAGAACATAACCATAGACCACCGCGGCGACAAATTCAATCATGTGGAAAATTCAGAAAACATAACATAGACACCGCGGCCAACCATTTCAATTCAGGTGGAAAAATTCAAAAATACATTAGACACCGCGGACGACCAATTCAATTCAGTGTGGAAAATTCAAGAACCATAACCATAGAACACCGCGGCCGACCATTTCAATTCAGTGTGAAAAATCAAGAACATAACATAGACCACGCGGCCGACCAATTCCAATTCATGTGGAAAATTCAAAAACATAACATTAACCACCGCGGCGACAATGCAATTCAGTGTGGAATGAGATATATCTAGTTAATAGTCCACCGCTGGGTCTCGAGGTAGCGTGCTGCTTTGTCACAGCAGCGGGCCCGGGTTCGATCCCTGCCGGCATTGAACCCGCACCCTTGGGACTGAATTCAAGAAAATAACCATTAGACCACCGCGGACGACCAATTTCAATTCAGTGTGGAAAAATTCAAGAAACAAACCATTAGACCACCCGCGGACCGACCAAATTCAATTCAGTGTGAAAAAATTCAAGAAGAACAACCCATTAGACCACCGCGGCCCGACCAATTTCAAATGCAGTGTGGAAAAATCCAAGAAACATAACCATAGACCACCGCGGCCGACCAATTTCAATTCAGTGTGGAGGAAAAAATTCAATAAACATAACCATTAGACCCACCGCGGCCGACCAATTTCAATTCAGTGTGGAAAAAATTCAAGAAAACATTAACCATTAGACCCCCGCGGCCGACCAATTTCAATTCAGTGTTGAAAAATTCAAGAAACACATAACCATTAGACCACCGCGGCCGACCATTTCAATTCATTGTGGAATGAGATATATATCTAGTTAATAGTCCACCGCTGTGGTCTCGAGGTAGCGTGCTGCCTTGGTCACGCAGCGGGCCCGGTGTCGATCCCCTGCCGGGTTGTTGAACCCGCGACCCTTGGGACTGAATTCAAGAAACATAACCATTAGACCACCGCGGCCGACCAATTTTCAAGTCAGTGTGGAAAAATTCAAGAAACATAACCATTAGACCACCGCGGCCGACCCAATTTCAATTCAGTGTGGAATGAGATATTATATCTAGTTATTTAGTCCACCGCTTTTGTCTCGAGGGTAGCGTGCTGCCTTGTCACGCAGCGGGCCCGGGTTCGATCCCCTGCCGGGTTTGAAACCCGCGACCCTTGGGACTGAATTCAAGAAACATAACCATTAGACCCCCGCGGCCGACCACTTTCAATTCAGTTTTGTGAATGAGATATATATCTCATTAATAGTCCACCGCTGTGGTCTCGAGGTAGCGTGGCTGCTTTGTCACGCAGAGGGCCCCGGGTTCGATCCCCTGCCGGGTTTGAACCCGCGACCCTTGGGACTGAATTCAAGAAAACATAACCATTAGACCACCGGCGGCCGACCAATTTCAATTCAGTGTGGAAAAATTTCAAGAAACATAACCATTAGACCACCGCGGGCCGACCAAATTTCAATTCAGTTGTGGAAAAATTCAGAAACCATAACCATTAGTACCACCGCGGCCGACACATTTCAATTCAGTGTGGAAAAATTCAACAAACATAACCATTAGACCACCGCGGCCGACCAATTTCAATTCAGTGTGGAAAATTTCAAGAAGACATAACCATATTAGACCACCGCGGCCGACCAATTTTCAATTCAGTGTGGAAAAAATTCAAGAAACAACTATAGAACCACCGTTAGACCACCGCGGCCGACCAATTTCAATTCAGTGTGGAAAAATTCAAGACACATAACCATTATACCACCGCGGCCCGACCAATTTCAATTCAGTGTGGAATGAGATATATATCTATTTAATAGTCCACCGCTGTGGTCTCGAGGTCGCGTGCTGCTTTGTCACGCAGCGGGCCCGGGTTCGATCCCCTGCCGGGTTTGAACCCGCGACCCTTGGGACTGAATTCAAGAAACATAACCATTAGACCACCGCGGCCGACCAATTCAATTCAGTGTGGAAAAATTCAAGAAACATAACCATTAGACCCACCGCGGCCGGACCAATTTCAATTCTGTGTGGGAAAAATTCAAGAAACATAACCATTAGACCACGCGGCGGCCGACCAATTTCAATTCAGTGTGGGAAAATTCAAGAAAACATAACCATTAGACCACCGCGGGCCGACCAATTTCAATTCAGTGTGGAAAAATTCAAGAAACATAACCATTAGACCACCGCGGCCGACCAATTTCAATTCAGTGTGGAAAAAGTTCAAGAAACATAACCATTAGACCACCGCGGCCGACCAATTTCAATTCAGTGTGGACATGAGATATATATCTAGTTAATAGTCCACCGCTGTGGTTCTCGATGTAGCGGTGCTGCTTTGTCAACGCAGCGGGCCCCGGGTTCGATCCCCTGCCGGGTTTGAACCGCGACCCTGGGACTGAATTCAAGAAACATAACCATTAGACCACCGCGGGCCGACCAATTTCAATTCAGTGTGGAAAAAATTCAGGAAACATAACCATTAGACCACTCGGGGCCGACCCATTTCAATTCAGTGTGGAAAAATTCAAGAAACATAACCATTAGGACCACAGCGGCCGACCCATTTTCAATTCAGTGTGGAAAAATTCAAGAAACATTCACCATTAGACCACCGCGGCCCGACCAATTTCAATTCAGTGTGGGAATGAGATATATATCTGTTTAATAGTCCACCGCTGTGGTCTCGAGGTAGCGTGCTGCTTTGTCACGCAGCGGGCCCGGGTTCGATCCCCTGCCGGGTTTGAACCCGCGACCCTTGGGACTGAATTCAAGAAGACATAACCATTAGACCCACCGCGTCCGACCAATTTCAATTCAGTGTGGAAAAATTCAAGAAACATAACCATTAGACCACCGGCGGCCGCACCAATTTCAATTCAGTGTGGAAAAATTCAAGAAACATAACCATTAGGACCACCGCGGGCCGACCAATTTCAATTCAGTGTGGAAAAATTCAAGAAACATAACCATTAGACCACCGCGGGCCGACCAATTTCAATTTCAGTGTGGAAAAATTCAAAGAACATAAACCATTAGACCACCGCGGCCGACCAATTTCAATTCAGTGTGGAAAAATTAAAGAAACATAACCATTAGACCACCGCGGGCGACCCAATTTCAATTCAGTGTGGAAAAATTCAGAAAACAGAACCATTGGGGGGGGGAGACCCACCGCGGCCGCACCATTTCAATTCAGTGTGGAAAAATTCCGAAAACATCAACATTAGGACCACCGCGGCCGACCAATTTCAAATTCAGTGTGGAACAATCAAGAAACATAAACATTAGACCCCGCGGCCGACCATTTTTCAATTCAGTGTGGAAAATTCAAGAAAACATAACCATTAAGCCACCGCGGCTCCGACCAATTCATTCAGTGTGGAAAAATTCAATAAAACTAACCATTAGGACCCACCGCGGCCGACCAATTTCAATTCAGTGTGGAAAAATTCAAGAAACATAACATTAGACCACCGCGGCCGACCAATTTCATTCAGTGTTGGAAAAATTCAAGAAACAAAACCATTAGGACCCCGCGGCCGACCAATTTCAAGTCAGTGTTGGAAAAATTCAAGAAATAACCATTATTAGACCACCGCGGCCCGACCAATTTCAATTCCGTGTGAATGAGATTATATATCTAGTTAATAGTCCACCGCTGTGGTCTCGAGGTAGCGTGCTTGCTTGTCCACGCAGCGGGCCCGGGTTCGACCCTGCCGGGTTTGAACCCGCGACCCTTGCGGAACTGAATTCAAGAAACATCAATTTAGCCCACCGCGGACGACCAATTTCCATTCAGTGTGGAATGAGATATATATCTAGTTAATAGTCCACCGGTGGTCTCGAGGTGGTAGCGTGTGCCTTGTCAGCAGAGGGCCGGGTTCGATCCCCTGCCGGGTTTGAACCGCGACCTTGGGACTGAATTAAAGAAACATAACCATGAGACCACCGCGGCCACCAATTTCAATTAGTGTGGAAAAATTCAAGAAACATAACCAAGACCACCGCGGCGACCAATTTCAATTCAGTGTGGAAAAATTCAAGAAACATAAACCATTAGCAACCACCGCGGCGAACAATTTTCAATCAGTGGTGGAAAATCAAGAAAAGAAAAAAAAACCATTAGACCACGCGGCGACCAATTTCAATTCAGTGTGGAAAAAATCAAGAAACAGAACCATTAGACCACCGCGGCCGACAATTTCAATTCAGTGTGGAAAAATTCCAGAAACATAACCATTAGACCAACCGCGGCGCCCCCCCCACTTTGGTCAATCAGTGTGGAAAAATTCACGAAAACATAACCATTAAGACCACCGCGGCCGACCAATTTCAATTCAGCGTGGAAAAATTCAAAGAAAACATAAACATTAGACCACGCGGAGACCAATTTCAATTCTATTCGTGTGGAAAAATCAAGAAACATAACCATTAGGAACCACCCGCGGCCGACCAATTTTCAATTCAGGTGTGGAAAAATTCAAGAAAACATAACCATTAGACCACCGCGGCGACCAATTTCAATGCAGTGGTGGCAAAATTCAAGAAACATAACCATTAGACCACCGCGGCCCGACCAATTTCAATTCCGTGTGGAAAAATTCAAGAAAACATAACCATTAGGACCACCGCGGCCGACCAATTTCAATCAGTGTGGAAAAAAAATTCAAGAAAACTAAACATGAGACCACCGAGGCCGACCAATTTCAATCAGTGTGGAAAAATTCAGAAACATAACCTTAGACCACCGCGGCCCCGACCAATTTCAATTCAGTGTGGAAAATTCAGAAAACATAACATTAGACCACCGCGGCCGACAATTTCAATCAGGTGTGGAATGGATATTATTATAATAGTCCACCGTGTGGTCCGAGTTAGCGTTGCTGCTGCTTTGTCACGCAGCGGGCCCGGTTCGACCCCGCCGGGTTTGAACCGCGACCCTTGGACTGAATAAAGAAACATACCATTAGACACCGCGGCCGACCAATTCAATTCAGTGTGGAAAAATTCAAGAAACATAACCCCATTAGACCACCGCGGCCGACAATTTCATTAGTGGGAAAAATTCAAGAAACATAAACCATTAGACCAACGCGGCCGACCAATTTCAATTCGTGTGGGAAAAATTCAAGAAAACATAACATAGACCAACGCGGCAGACCAATTTCAATTCCAGTGTGGAAATGAGATATATACTAGTTAATAGTCCACCGCTGTGGTCGCGAGGTGGTAGCGGGCGCTTTGTCCGCAGCGGGCCGGGTTCGATCCCCGGCGGGTTTGAACCCGCGACCCTTGGGACTGAATTCAAGAAAACCTAACCATTAGACCACCGCGGACCGACCAATTTCAATTCGTGTTGGAAAAAATTCAAGAAACAAACATTAGACCACCCCGGAGGCCGACCAATTTCAATCAGTTGGGAAAAATTCAGAAACATACCATTTAATTAGACCACCGCGGGCCGACCAATTTCAATTCAGGGGGAAAAAATTCAAGAAACATACCATTAGGACAACGGGCCGACCAATTTCAATTCAGTGTGGAAAAATTCAAGAAACATAACCATTAGCCCACCGCGGCCGGACAATTTTCAATTCAGTGTGGAAAAAATTCAGAAACATAACCTTTAGACCACCGCGGCCCGGACCAATTTCAATTCAGTGGGGAAAAAATTCAAGAAACAAACCATTAGACAACGCGGCCGACAATTTCAATTCAGTGTGGAAAAATTCAAGGAAACATAACCATTGGACCACGCGGCCGACATTTCCATTCAGTGTGGAAAACATTCAAGGGAAAAATAACCATAGACACGCGCCGACCAAATTTTCCAATTCAGTGTGGAAAAATTCAAGAAACAATAACCATTAGACCACCGCGGCCGACCAATTTCAATTCAGTGTGGGAAAATGTGTTCAAGAAGAAACATAACCTTTAGACCAACCGCGGCCGACCAATTCACTCAGTGTGGAAACAATTCAAGAAACATAACCATTAACCCACCGCGGCAGACCAATTTCAATTCAGTGTGGAATGAGGATTATATCTCTGTAATAGTCCACGCGTGGTCTCGAGGAGCGTGCTGCTTTGTACGCAGGGCGGGCCCGTTCGATCACCTGCAGGGTTTGAACCCGCGACCCCTTGGGACTGGAATCAGATAACATAACCATAGACCACCGCGGCCGACCAATTTAATTCAGTGGGAAAAAATTCAAGAACACATAACCATTAGACACCGCGCCGACCAATTTCAATTCAGTGTGGAAAAATTCAAGAAACATAACATTAGACCACCGCGGCCGACCAATTTCAATTCAGTGGGGAAAAATTCAAGAAACATAACCATTCGACCAACCGCGGCCCGCCCAATTTCAATCAAGTGTGGAAAAATTCAAGAAACATAACCATGAGACCACCGCGGCCGACCCAATTTCAATTCGTGTGGAAAAAATTCAAGAACAGAACCATTAGACCCCCGGGCCGGACCAATTTCCATTCAGTGGGAATGCGATATATATCTTAGTTAATAGTCCACCGAATTTTTGTGGTCTCGAGGTAAGCGTGTTGACTTGTTCACGCAGCGAGGCCCGGGTTCGATCCCCTGCGGGTTTGTGAACCCGCGGACCTTGGACTGAATTTTTTCAAAAGAAACATAACCATTAGACCACCGCACGGCCCCCCCGACCAATTTCAATTCAGTGGGAAAAAAGTCAAGAACATAACCATGAGAACCACCGCGGCCCGACCATTTCAATTCAGTGTTGGAAAAAATCAAGAAACATAACCATTAGACCACACGCGGCAGAACAATTTCAATTAGTGTGGAAAAAATTCAAGAAAAATAACATTTCAGGACCACCGCGGCCGACCAATTTCAATTCAGTGTGGAATGAGATATATATCTAGTTAATAGTCCACGATGTGGGTCTGAGGGTAGCTGTTTGCTGCTTTGTCACGCAGCGGGACCGGGTTCGATCCCCTGCCGAGGTTTGAAACCGCGACCCTTGGCTGAATTCAAGAAACATAACCATTTAGAACCACCGCGGCCGACCCAATTTCAATTCAGTGTGCGAAAAATTCAAGAAACATAACCATTTTTAGACCACCGCGGCCGACCAATTTAATTCAGTGTGAAAATTTCAAAGAAACATAACCATTTAGACCAACTGCGGCCCGACCAATTTCAATCAGTGTGGAAAAATTCAAGAAGAAAACATAAACCCATTAGAACCACGCGGCCGACCAATTTCAATTCAGTGTGGAAAAATTAAGAAACATAACCTTAGACCAACGCAGACCGACCAATTTCAATTCAGTGTGGAAAAATCAAAGAAACATAACATTAGACCACCGCGCCGACCAATTCAATTCAGTGTGGAAAAATTCAAGAACATAACCATTAGACACCGCAGGACCCGACCCAGTTTCAATTCAACAGTGTGGAAAAATCAAGAAACATAACCATTAGACCACAGCGGACGACCAATTTCAAATCAGTTCAGTGTGGAAAAATCAAGAAACATAAAACATTAGACACCGCGGCCCGAACCCAATTTCAATTCAGTGTGGGAATGAGTAAGATATAGTATTAGTCCACCGCGCCTCTGCTGTGTGTCGAGGTAGCGGCTGCTTGTCACGCAGCGGGCCAGGTTCGATACCCTGCGGGTTTGAACCCGCGACCCTTGGGGAATTCAAGAAAACATAAACCATTAGACCACCGCGGACGACCAATTAATTAGTGTGGAAAAATAAAGAAAGAAACATAACAGTTAGACCACCGCGGGCCGACCAATTTCAATTCAGTGTGACAAATTCAAGAAAACCTACCATTAGACCACCGCGGCCGATCCATTAATCATGTGAAAAATTCAAGAAACATAACCATTAGACCACCGCGGCCGGCAATTTCAATTCAGTGTGGAAAAATTCAAGAAAATAACCATTAGTACCACCGCGGCCGACCAATTTCAATTCGTGTGGAAAAATTCAGAAACATAACCCTTAGCCCACGCGGCCGACCATTTCACTTCATTGTGGAAAATTCAAGAAACATAACCATTAGACCACCCGGGCCGACCAATTTCAATTATTGTGGAAAAATTCAAGAACATAACCATTAGACCACGCGGGGCCGACCACTTTCATTCGTTGTGGGAAAATTCAAGAAAACCTAACCATTAGACCACCGCGGCGACCAATTTCAATTCAGTGTGAAAATCAGAAACATAACCATAGACCACCGCGGCCGACCAATTTAATTCAGTGTGGAAAATTCAAGAAACATAACCATTAGACCACCGCGGCCGACCAATTTCAATCAGGGGAAAATCAAGAAACTAACCTTAGACCACCGCGGCCGCCAATTTCATTCAGTGTGGAAAAATTCCAGAACCTAACCTTAACACCGCGGCCGACCATTTCAATTCAGTGTGGAAATTCAAGAAAATAACCATTAGACGCCAGCGGCCACCAATTTCCTTCCGTGTGGAAAATTCACGAACATAACCATTAGACCACCGCGGCCGACCCAATTTCAATCAGTGTGGAAAATTCAAGAAACATAACAATTCGACCACCGCGGCCGACCCATTTCAATTCAGTGGAAAATTCAGAAACTAACCATTAGACACCGCGGCCGACCACTTCAATTCAGTTGGAAAAATTCAAGAACATAACCATTATACCACCTCGGCGACTTTTCAATTCAGTGTGGAAAAATTCAATAAACATAACCATTAGACCACCGCGGCCGCCCGACCATTTCATTCAGTGTGGAAAATGTTCATGAAATAACTACCCATTAGACCGCCGCGGGGGCCGACCAATTTCAATTCAGTGTGGAAAAATTCAAGAAACATAACCATTAGGACCACGCGGCCGACCAATTTCAATTCAGTGTGGAAAAATTCAAGAAACATATCCATTATACCACCGCGGCCGACCAATTTCAATTCAGTGTGGAATGAGATATTATATCTAGTTAATAGTCCCACCGCTGTGGTCTCGAGTGGGGTAGGGTGCTGCTTTGTCACGCAGCGGGCCCGGGTTCGATCCCCTGCCGGTTTTGAACCCGCGACCCTTGGGACTGAATTCAAGAAACATAACCATTAGACCACCGCGGCCTACCAATTTCAATTCAGTGTGGAAAAATTCAAGAAAATTAACCATTAGACCACCGCGGCCGACCAATTTCAATTCAGTGTGGAAAATTTAAGAAACATAAACCATTAGACCACCGCGGGCGACCAATTTCACAGTTCGAGTGTGGAAAAATTCAAGAAACATGATAACATTAGACACCGCGGGCCGACCAATTTCAATTCAGTGTGGAAAATTCAAGAAACATAAACATTAGGCCACCGCGGCCGACCCAATTTCATTCAGTGTGGAATGCGATATATATCTAGTTAATAGTCCCCGCTGTGGTTTCTGGGTGTTAGCGTGCTGCTTTGTCACGCAGCGGGCCCGGGGTCGATCCCCTGCCGGGTTTGAACCCGCGACCTTGGACTGAATTCAAGAAAATATAACCATTAGACCACCGCGGTGGCCGACCAATTCAATTGGCAGTGTGGGAAAAATTCAGAAAACATAACCATTATACCACCGCGGCCGACCAATTCAATTCAGTGTGGGAAAGATCTTCAAGAAACATAACCATTAGACCACCGGCGGGCCGACCAATTTCATTTCAGTGTGGAAAAATTCAAGAAACATAACCATTAGACTACCGCTGCCTGCCCCCTGACCATTTCATTCAGTGTGGAAAATTCAAGAAACATAACTATTCGACCACCGCGGCCGGACCAATTTCAATTCATTGTGGAAAAATTCAAGAAACATAACCATTAGAACCACCGCGGCCGACCCAATTTCAATTCGTGTGGACAAATTCAAGGAAACATAACCATTAGACCACCGCGGCCGACCCTTTTTTCAATTCAGGTGGAAAAATTCATAAAACATAACCATTAGCCCACCGCGGCGACCATTTTCAATTCAGTGTGGAATGAAGATATATATCTAGTTATATGTCCACCGCTGTGGTCCTCGAGGTTTGCGTGGTGCTTTGTCACGCAGCGGGCCCGGGTTCGATCCCTTGCCGGGTTTGAACCCGCGACCCTGGGACTGAATTCAAGAAACATAACCCATTTAGCCCCCGCGGCCGACCATTTCAATTCATTGTGGACAAATTCAAGAAACATAACCATTATACCACCGCGGCCGACCAATTTCAATTCAGTGTGGAAAAGTTCAAGAAACATAACCCTTAGACCACACCGCGGGCCGACCAATTTCATTCAGTGTGGAAAATTCAAGAAACATACCATTAGAACCCCCACCGCGGCTCCGACCAATTTCAATTCAGTGTGGAATGAGATATATATCTAGTTAATAGTCCACCGCTGTGGTCTCGAGGTTAGCGTGCTGCTTTGTCACGCGGCGAGCCCGGGTTTCGATCCCCTGCGGGTTTGAACCCGCGACCCTTGGACTGAATTCAAGAAACTAACCATTAGCCACACCGCGGCCCGACCAATTTCAATTCAGTGTGGGAAAATTCAAGAAACATAACCATTAGACCACCGCGGCGGCCGCCAATTTCAATTCAGTTTGGAAAAATTCAAGAAACATACCATTAGAGAGCACCGCGGGCCGACCAATTTCATCAAAGTGTGGAAAAATTCAAGGAACCATAACCATTAGACCACCGCGGTGCGACCCATTTTCAATTCAGTGTGGAAAAATTCAAGAAACATAACCCTATAGCTTAGACCACCGCGGCCGACCAATTTCAATTTCGGTGTGGAAAAATTTCAAGAAACATAACCATTAGACCACCGCGGCCGCCATTTTACATTCAGTTTGGAACAATTCAAGAAACATAACCATTAGACCCAGCGCGGCCGACCAATTTCACTTCAGTGTGGAAAAATTCAGAAACATAACCATTAGCCACCCGCGGCCGACCATTTTCAATTTCAGGTGGAAAAATTCAAGAAACCTAACCATTAGACCACCGGCTGGCCGCCGACCAATTTCATATTAAGTGTGGAAAAATTCAAGAAACATAACCATTAGACCACCGCGGCCGACCCCAATTTCAATTCAGTGTGGAAAAATTCAAGAAACATAACCTTAGACCACCGCGGCCGACCAATTTCAATTCAGTGTGGAATGAGATATTATATTCTATTTAATAGTCCACCGCTGTTGTCTCGAGTAGCGTGGCTGCTTTGTCACGCAGGGGGCCCGGGTTCGATCCCCTGCCGGTTTTGACCCGCGACCCTTGGGACTGAATTCAGAAAACATAAACCATTAGACCACCGGGCCGACCCAATTTCAATTCAGTGTGGAAAAATTCAAGAAACATAACCATTAGACCACCGCGGGGCCGACAATTTTCAATTCAGTGTGGAAAATTCAAGAAACATAACCATTAGGACCCCCGCGGCCGACCAATTTCAATTCAGTGTGGAAAAATTCAAGAAACATAACCATTATGACCACCGCGGCCCGACCAATTTCAATTCAGTGTGGAAAAATTCAAGAACACATACCATTGTACCCCGCGCGGCCGACCATTTCAATTCAGTGTGGAAAACTTCAAGAAACATAACCATTAGACCACCGCGGGCCGACCAATTCAATTCAGTGTGGGAAAAATTCAAGAAACAAACCATTAGACCACGCGCGGCCGACCCATTTTCAATTCAGTGTGGAAAAATTCAAGAGCACATAACCATTAGACCACCGCGGCCGACCAATTTCAATTCAGTGTTGGAAAAATTCAAGAAACATCACCATTAGACCACCGCGGCCGACCATTTCAATTCATGTGTGAAAAATTCAAGAAACATACCATTATACCACCGCGGCCGACCAATTTCAATTAGTGTGGAAAATTCAAGAAACATAACCATTAGACCACCCGCGGCCGACCAATTTAATTCATTGTGGAAAATTCAAGAAACATAACCATTAGACCACCGCGGCCCGACCAATTTCAATTCAGTGTGGATGAGATATATATCTATTTAGTCGTCACCGCTGTGGTTCTCGAGGTAGCGTGCTGCTTTGTCACGCAGGGGCCCGGGTTCGATCCCTGCGGGTTTTGAACCCGCGACCCTTGGGACTGAATTCAAGAATACCAAACCATTAGACCACCGCGGCCGGACCAATTTTCAATTCAGTGTGGAATTGAGTATATATCAGTTAATAGTCCACGCTGTGGTCTCGAGGTGGGTTCGTGCTGCTTTGTCACGCAGTGGCCCTGGTTTCGTCCCCTGCCGGGTTTGAACCCGCGACCCTTGGGCTGAATTCAAGAAACATAACCTTAGACCACCGCGGCCGACCAATTTCAATTCAGGTGGAATATGAGATAATATCTAGTTAATAGTCCACGCTGTGGTCTCGAGGTAGCGTGCTGCTTTGTCACGCAGCGGGCGCCGGTTCGATCCCCTGCCGGGTTTGAACCCTTCGCCCTTGGGACTGAATTCAAGAAACATAACCATTAGACCACCGCGGCCGACCAATTTCAATTCAGTGTGGAAAAATTCAAGAAACATAACCATTAGACCACCGCGGCGACCAATTTCAATTCAGTGTGGAAAAATTTCAAGAAATATACCATTAGACCACCGCGGCCGGCCAATTTTCAATTCATGTGGAAAAATTCAAGAAACATAACCATTAGACCACCGCGGCCGACCAATTTCAATTTCAGTGTGGAAAATTTCAAGAAACAATACCATTAGACCACCGCGGCCGACCAATTTCAATTCAGTGTGGAAAAATTCAAGGAAACATAACCATAGACGGGACCGCGGCCGACCAATTTCAATTCACGTGTGGAAAAATTTCAAGAACATAACCATTGACCCCCGGGCCGACAATTCATTCAGTGTGGAAAATTCAAGAAACCTAACCATTGACCCCCGGTCCGACCAATTCAATTCGTTGGGAAAAATTCAAGAAACTACCATTAGACCACCGCGGCCGACCATTTCATTCAGTTTGGAAAATTCAAGAAACATAACCCTTAGACAACCGCGGCCGACACATTTTCAATTCCGTGTGGAACATTCAAGAAACATAACCAGACCACCGCGGCCGACCATTTCAATCAGTGTGGAAAATTAAGAAACATAACCTTAGACCACCGCGGCCGACCATTTCAATTCAGTGTGGAAAATTCACGAAACAATACCATTGACCACCTCGGCCGACCATTTCAATTCAGTGTGGAAAATTCAAGAAACATAACCCTTAGACCACGCGGCCGACCAATTTCAATTCAGTGGAAAATTCAAGAAACATAACATTAGACCACCGGGGCGTACCAATTTCAATTCTGTTTGGAATGGATATTATCTAGTTTATGTCCACCGCTGTTTCTCGATGTAGCGTGCTGCTTTGTCACGCCGCGGGCCCTGTTTCGATCCCCTGCCGGGTTTGAACCCGCGACCCTTGGGACTGAATTCAAAGTAACAAACACCATTAGGACCACCGCGGCCGACCATTTCTTCATTTGGAAAATTCAAGAACATACCTTAGACACCGCGGGCCCGCCATTTCAATTCAAGTTTGGAAAATTCAAGACATATCCATTAACCACCGCGGCCGACCAATTTCATTCATTGTGTAAAATTCAGAAACATAACCATAGACCACCGCGGCGCCACTTTCAATTCAGTGTGGGAAAATTCAGAACTAACCAATTAGACCACCGCGGCCGACCAAATTTCAATTCAGTGTGGAATGAGATATATATTAGTTAAGAGTCCACCGCTGTGGTCCGAGGTAGCGTGCTGCTGGTGTCCCGCAGCGTGCCCGTTCGACGATTTCCCTCCTGCCGGGTTTGAACCCGCGACCCCTTGGGTCTGAATTCAAGAAATAAACAGTGACACCGCGGGGGCCCGACCAATTTTCAATTCATTGTGGAACATTCAAGAAACATAACATAGCCCACCGCGGCCGACCAATTTCAATTCCAGTTGGAAAAATTCACGAAACATACCCATTAGACCACCGCGGGCCGACCAATTCAATCAGTGTGGAAAAATTCAAGAAACATAACCAGTAGACCAAACCGCGGGCCGACCAATTTCAATCAAGTGTTGGAAAAATTCAAGAACATAACCATTTAGAACCCCGCGGCCGACCAATTTCAATTTCAGTGTGGACAATTCAAGAAACTAACCATTTAAAGACCACCGCGTCCGACCATTCAATTCAGTGTGGAAAATTCAAGACATAACTTGACCACCGCGGGGGCCGCCCATTTCAATTCAGTGTGGAAAATTCATAAACTAACCATTAGAAACCACCGCGCCGACCAATTTCAATTCAGTGTGGAATGAATATATACTAGTTATAGTCCCCGCTGTGTCTCTGAGGTTTCGTGCTGCTTTGTCACGCAGCGGGCCCCGTTTCCGATCCCCTGCCGGGTTTTTGAACCCGCGACCCTTGGGACTGAATTCAAGAAACATAACCATTAACCACCGCGCCGACCAATTCAATTCAGTGGGGAAAAATTCAAGAAACATAACCATTAGACCACCGCGGCCGAACCAATTTCAATTCAGTGTGGAAAAATTCAAGAAACATAACCATTAGACCACACGCGGCCGACCAATTTCAATTCAGTGTGGAAAATTCAAGAAACATAACTCCCCCCCAAACCATTAGAACCACCGCGGCCGACCAATTTTCATTCAGTGTGGAATGAGATATATATCTAGTTAATATCCCACCGCTTGTTGTCTCGATGTACGTGCTGCTTTGTCACGCAAGCGCCCGGGGTTCGAATCCCCTGCCGGGTTTGAACCCGCGACCCTTGGGGGACTGAATTCAGAAACATACCATTATACCCACCCGCGGGGCCGACCAATTCATTCAATTCAGTGTGGAACAATTCAGAAACATAACCATTAGACCACCTGCGGCCGAACCAATTTCAATTCAGTGGGAAAAATTCAAAGAAACATAACCATTAACCACCGCGCCGACCATTTTCAATTCAAGTGTGGAAAAATTCAATAAACAAACCATTAAAGACCACCGCTGCCGACAATTTTCCATTCAGTGTGGAAAAATTCAGAAACATAAACCATTAGACCACACGCGGCCGACCAATTTCAATTCAGTGTGAAAAATTCAAAGAAAAACATAACCATTAGGACCACCCGCGGCCCGCGACCAATTTCAATTCAGTGTGAAAAATTCAAGAAAAAAACATAACATGAGACCACCCGGCCGACCAATTTCAATTCAGTGTGGAAAAAATCAAGGAAACATAACATTAGACCACCCGGCGGCGACCAATTTCATTCAGTGTGGAAAAATTCAAGAAACATAACCATAGGACCCACGCGGCCGAACCAATTTCAATTCATGTGGAAAAAATTCAAGAAAATACATTAGGACCACCGCGGCGGGACCAATTTCAATTCAGTGTGGGAAAAATCAGAAACATAACCATTAGACCACCGCGGCCGAACCAATTTCAATTCAGTGTGGAAGAGGATAATATCTAGTAATAGTCCACCGCTGTGGTCTCGAGGTAAGCGTGCTGCTTTGTCACGCAGCGGGCCCGGGTTCGATCCCTGGCCGGGTTTGAACCCGCCGACCCTATGGGACGAATTCAGAAAACAAACCATTAGACCCACAGCGGCCGACCAATTTCAATTCAGTGTGGGAAAATTCAAGAAACATAATCCATTAGACCACCCGCGGCACGACCAATTTCCAATCAGTGTGGGAAAAATCAAGAAAAATAAACCATTAGACCACCGCGGCCGGACCAATTCATTCAGTGTGGAAAAATCAAGAAACATAACATTAGAACACCGCGGCGACCAATTTCAATTCAGTGGGAAAAAATTAAAGACAACATAACCATTTGGACCACCGGCGGCCCCGCCCAATTTCAATTCCGGTGGATGGAAAAATTCAAGGAAACATGAACCATTAGCCACGCGCCGACCAATTCATTCAGTGTGGAAAAAATTCCAAGAAACATAACCATTAGACCACCGCGGCCGACAATTTCAATTCAGTGTGGGAAAATTCAAGAACCTACCATTAGACCACCGCGGCCGACCAATTTCAATCAGTGTGGAAAACTTCAAGAAACATAACCATTAGACCACCGCGGGCGACCAATTCATTCAGTGTGGAAAAAATTCAAGAAACATAACCATTAGACCACCGCGGCGACCAATTTCAATTCAGTGTGGAAAAATTCACAGAACATAACCATTAGCACCGCGGCCGACCAATTTTGTCAGTGTGAATGAGATATATATCTAGTTAATAGTCCACCGCTGTGGTCTCGATGTAGCGTGCTGCTTTGTCACGCAGGGGGCCGGGTTCGATCCCCTGCCGGGTTTGAACCCGGACCCTTGGACTGAATCAAGAAACATAACCATAGACCACCGCGGCCGACCAATTTAATTCAGTGTGGAAAAATTCAGAAAATAACCATTAGACCACCGCGGGCCGGACAAATTTCAATTCAGTGTGGAAAAATTCAAGAAACATATACCATTAGACCACCGCGGCCGACCAATTTCCATCAGTGTGGAAAAAATTCAAGAAACATAACCATTAGACCACCGCGGCCGACCAATTTCAATTCAGTGTGGAAAAATTCAAGAGAAACATAACCATTAGACCACGCGGCCGCCGACCAATTTCAATTCAGTGTGGGAAAAAATTCAAGAAACATAACCATTAGACCACCGCGGCCGACCAATTTCAATTCAGTGTGGAAAAATTCAAGAAAAACATAACCATTAGACCACCGCGGCCGACCAATTTCAATTCAGTGTGGAAAAATTCAAAAGAAACATAACCATTAGACCACCGCGGCCCCGACCAATTTTCAATTCAGTGTGGAAAAATTCAAGAAACAATAACATTAGACCACCGCGGCCGACCAATTTCAATTCAGTGTGGAATGAGATATATATCTGTTAATAGTCCACCGCTGTGGTCTCGAGGTAGCGTGCTGCTTTGTCACGCAGCGGGCCCGGGTTCGATCCCTGCCGGGTTTGAACCCGCGACCCTTGGGACTGAATTCAAGAAACATAACCATTAGACCACCGGCGGCCGACCAATTTCAATTCAGTGTGAAAAAATTCAAGAACATAACCATTAGACCCACCGCGGCCGACCAATTTCAATTCAGTGTGGAAAAATTCAAGAAACATAACCATTAGACCACGCGGGCGACCAATTTCAATTCAGTGTGGAAAAATTCAAAGAAAACATAACCATTAGACCACCGCGGCCGACCAATTTCAATTCAGTGTGAAAAAATTCAAGAAACATAACCATTAGACCACCGCGGCCGACCAATTTCAATTCAGTGTGGGAAAAATTCAAGAAACATAACCATTAGACCACCGCGGCCGACCAATTTCAATTCAGTGTGGAAAAATTCAGAAAGAAACATAACCATTTAGACCACCGCGGCCGACCAATTTCAATTCAGTGTGGAAAAATTCAAGAAACATAACCATTAGACCACCGCGGCCGACCAATTTCAATTCAGTGTGGAAAAAATTCAAGAAAAACATAACCATTAGACCACCGCGGCCGACCAATTTCAATTCAGTGTGGAAAAAATCAAGAAACATAACCATTAGACCACCGCGGCCGACCAATTTCAATTCAGTGTGGAATGAGATATATATCTAGTTAATAGTCCACCGCTGGTGGTCTCGAGGTAGCGTGCTGCTTTGTCCACGCAGCGGGCCCGGGTTCGATCCCCTGCGGGTTTGAACCCGCGACCCTTGGGACTGAATTCAAGAAACATAACCATTAGACCACCGCGGCCGACCAATTTCAATCAGTGTGGGAAAAATTCAAGAAACATAACCATTAGACCACCGCGGCCGGACCAATTCAATTCAGTGTGGAAAAAATTCAAGAAAACATAACCATTAGACCACCGCGGCCGACCAATTTCAATTTCAGTGTGGAAAAAATTCAAGAAACATAACCATTAGACCACCGCGGCCGACCAATTTCAATTCAGTGTGGGAAAAATTCAAGAACATAACCATTAGACCACCGCGGCCGACCAATTTCAATTCAGTGTGGAAAATTCAAAGAAACATAACCATTAGACCACCGCGGCCGACCAATTTCAATTCAGTGTGGAAAAATTCAAGAAACATAACCATTAGACCACCGCGGCCGACCCAATTTCAATTCAGTGTGGAAAAATTCAAGAAACTATAACATTAGACCACCGCGGCCGACCAATTTCAATTCAGTGTGGGAAAAATCAAGAACATAACCATTAGACCACCGCGGCCGACCAATTTCAATTCAGTGTGGAAAAATTCAAGAAACATAACCATTAGACCACCGCGGCCGACCAATTTCAATTCAGGTGTGGAAAAATTCAAGAAACATAACCATTAGACCACCGCGGCCGACCAATTTCAATTCAGTGTGGAATGAGATATATATCTAGTTAATAGTCCACCGCTGTGGTCTCGAGGTAGCGTAGCGTGCTGCTTTGTCACGCAGCGGGCCCGGGTTCGATCCCCTGCCGGGTTTGAACCCGCGACCTTGGGACTGAATTCAAGAAAACATAACCATTAGACCACCGCGGCCGACCAATTTCAATTCAGTGTGGAAAAATTCAAGAAACATAACCATTAGACCACCGCGGCCGACAAATTTCAATTCAGTGTGGAAAAATTCAAGAAACATAACCATTAGACCACCGCGGCCGACCAATTTCAATTCAGTGTGGAAAAATTCAAGAAACATAACCATTAGACCACCGCGGCCGACCAATTTCAATTCAGTGTGGAAAAATTCAAGAAACATAACCATTAGACCACCGCGGCCGACCAATTCAATCAGTGTGGAAAAATTCAAGAAACATAACCATTAGACCACCGCGGCCGACCAATTTCAATTCAGTGTGGAAAAAATCAAGAAACATAACCATTAGACCACCGCGGCCGACCAATTTCAATTCAGTGTGGAAAAATTCAAGAAACATAACCATTAGACCACCGCGGCCGACCAATTTCAATTCAGTGTGGAAAAATTCAAGAAAACATAACCATTAGACCACCGCGGCCGACCAATTTCAATTCAGTGTGGAATGAGATATATATCTAGTTAATAGTCCACCGCTGTGGTCTCGAGGTAGCGTGCTGCTTTGTCACGCAGCGGGCCCGGGTTCGATCCCCTGCCGGGTTTGAACCCGCCGACCCTTGGGACTGAATTCAAGAAAACATAACCATTAGACCACCGCGGCCGACCAATTTCAATTCAGTGTGGAAAAATTCAAGAAACATAAACCATTAGACCACCGCGGCCGACCAATTTCAATTCAGTGTGGAAAAATTCAAGAAACATAACCATTAGACCACCGCGGCCGACCAATTTCAATTCAGTGTGGAAAAATCAAGAAACATAACCATTAGACCACCGCGGCCGACCAATTTCAATTCAGTGTGGAAAAAATTCAAGAAAAAAACATAACCATTAGACCACCGCGGCCGACCAATTTCATTCAGTGTGGAAAAATTCAAGAAACATAACCATTAGACCACCGCGGCCGACCAATTTCAATTCAGTGTGGGAAAAATTCAAGAAACATACCATTAGACCACCGCGGCCGACCAATTTCAATTCAGTGTGGAAAAAATTCAAGAAACATAACCATTAGACCACCGCGGCCGACCAATTTCAATTCAGTGTGGAAAAAATTCAAGAAACATAACCATTAGACCACCGCGGCCGACCAATTTCAATTCAGTGTGGAAAAAATTCAAGAAACAGAACCATTAGACCACCGCGGCGACCAATTTCAATTCAGTGTGGAAAAATTCAAAAACATAACCATTAGACCACCGCGGCCGACCAATTTCAATTCAGTGTGGAAAAATTCAAGAAACATAACCATAGACCACCGCGGCCGACCAATTTCAATTCAGTGTGGAATGAGATATATATCTAGTTAATAGTCCACCGCTGTTGTGTCTCGAGGTAGCGTGCTGCTTTGTCACGCAGCGGGCCCGGGTTCGATCCCCTGCCGGTTTGGAACCCGCGACCCTTGGGACTGAATTCAAGAAACATAACCATTAGACCACCGCGGCCGACCAATTCAATTCAGTGTGGAAAAATTCAAGAAACATAACCATTAGACCACCGCGGCCGACCAATTTCAATTCAGTGTGGAAAAATTCAAGAAACATAACCATTAGACCACCGCGGCCGACCAATTTCAATTCAGTGTGGAAAAATTCAAGAAACATAAACCATTAGACCACCGCGGCCGACCAATTTCAATTCAGTGTGGAAAAATTCAAGAAACATAACCATTAGACCACACGCGGCCGACAATTTCAATTCAGTGTGGAAGTGATATATATCTAGTTAATGTCCACCGCTGTGGTCTCGAGGGTAGCGTGCTGCTTTGTCACGCAGCGGGCCCGGGTTCGATTCCCTGCCCGGGTTTGGACCCGCGACCCTTGGGACTGAATTCAAGAAACATAACCATTAGAACCACCGCGGCCGACCAATTTCAATTCAGTGTGGAAAAATTCAAGAACAACATAACCATTAGACCACGCGGCCGACCAATTTCAATTCAGTGTGGAAAAATTCAAGAAACATAACCATTAGACCACCGCGGCCGACCAATTTCAATTCAGTGTGGAAAAATTCAAGAAACATAACCATTAGACCACCCGCGGCCGACCAATTTCAATTCAGTGTGGAAAAAATTCAAGAAACATAACCATATAGACCACCGCGGCCGACCAATTTCAATTCAGTGTGGAAAAATTCAAGAAACATAACCATTAGACCACCGCGGCCGACCAATTTCAATTCAGTGTGGAAAAATTCAAGAAACATAACCATTAGACCACCGCGGCCGACCAATTTCAATTCAGTGTGGAAAAATTCAAGAAACATAACCATTAGACCACCGCGGCCGACCAATTTCAATTCAGTGTGGAATGAGATATATATCTAGTTAATAGTTCCACCGCTGTGGTCTCGAGGTTGCGTGCTGCCTTGTCACGCAGAGGGCCCGGGTTCGATCCCTGCCGGGTTTGAACCCGCGACCCTTGGGACTGAATTCAAGAAACATAACCATTAGACCACCGCGGCCGACCAATTTCAATTCAGTGTGGAAAAATTCAAGAAACATAACCATTAGACCACCGCGGCCGACCAATTTCAATTCAGTGTGGAATGAGATATATATCTAGTTAATAGTCCACCGCTGTGGTCTCGAGGTAGCGTGCTGCTTTGTCACGCAGCGGGCCCGGGTTCGATCCCCTGCCGGGTTTGAACCCGCGCCCTTGGGACTGAATTCAAGGAAACTAACCATTAGACCACCGCGGGCCGACCAATTTCAATTCAGTGTGGAAAAATTCAAGAAACTAACCATTAGACCACCGCGGCCGACCAATTTCAATTCAGTGTGGAAAAATTCAAGAAACATAACCATTAGACCACCGCGGCCGACCAATTTCAATTCAGTGTGGAATGAGATATTTATCTAGTTAATAGTCCACCGCTGTGGTCTCGAGGTAGCGTGCTGCCTTGTCACGCAGAGGGCCCGGGTTCGATCCCTGCCGGGTTTGAACCCGCGACCCTTGGGACTGAATTCAAGAAACATAACCATTAGACCACCGCGGCCGACCATTTTCATTCAGTGTGGAATGAGATATATATCTAGTTAATCGTCCACCGCTGTGGTCTCGAGGTAGGCGTGCTGCCTTGTCACGCAGGGGCCCGGGTTCGATCCCTGCCGGGTTTGAACCCGCGACCTTGGGACTGAATTCAAGAAACATAACCATTAGACCACCGCGGCCGACCAATTTCAATTCAGTGTGGAATGAGATATATATCTAGTTAATAGTCCACCGCTGTGGTCTCGAGGTAGCGTGCTGCCTTGTCACGCAGAGGGCCCGGGTTCGATCCCTGCCGGGTTTGAACCCGCGACCCTTGGGACTGAATTCAAGAAACATAACCATTAGACCACCGCGGCCGACCAATTTCAATTCAGTGTGGAAAAATTCAAGAAACATAACCATTAGACCACCGCGGCCGACCAATTTCAATTCAGTGTGGAAAAATTCAAGAAACATAACCATTAGACCACCGCGGCCGACCAATTTCAATTCAGTGTGGAATGAGATATATATCTAGTTAATAGTCCACCGCTGTGGTCTCGAGGTAGCGTGCTGCTTTGTCACGCAGCGGGCCCGGGTTCGATCCCCTGCCGGGTTTGAACCCGCGACCCTTGGGACTGAATTCAAGAAACATAACCATTAGACCACCGCGGCCGACCAATTTCAATTCAGTGTGGAAAAATTCAAAGGAAACATCACCATTAGACACCGCGGCCGACCAATTTCAATTCAGTGTGGAAAATTCAAGAACATAACCATTAGACCACCGCGGCCGAACCAATTTCAATTCAGTGTGGAAAAATTCAAGAAACATAACCATTAGACCACCGCGGCCGACCAATTTCAATTCAGTGTGGAAAAATTCAAGAAACATAACCATTAGACCACCGCGGCCGACCAATTTCAATTCAGTGTGGAAAAATTCAAGAAACATAACCATTAGACCACCGCGGCCGACCAATTTCAATTCAGTGTGGAAAAATTCAGAAGAAACATAACCATTAGACCACCGCGGCCCGACCAATTTCAATTCAGTGTGGAAAAATTCAAGAAAACATAACCCATTAGACCACCGCGGCCGACCAATTTCAATTCAGTGTGGAAAAATTCAGAAACATAACCCATTAGACCACCGCGGCCGACCAATTTCAATTCAGTGTGGAAAAATTCAAGAAACATAACCATTAGACCACCGCGGCCGACCAATTTCATTCAGTGTGGAAAAATTCAAGAAACATAACCATTAGACCACCGCGGCCGACCAATTTCAATTCAGTGTGGAAAAATTCAAGAAACATAACCATTAGACCACCGCGGCCGACCAATTCAATTCAGTGTGGAAAAAAATTCAAGAAACATAACCATTAGACCACCGCGGCCGACCAATTCAATTCAGTGTGGAAAAATTCAAGAAACATAACCATTAGACCACCGCGGCCGACCAATTTCAATTCAGTGTGGAAAAATTCAAGAAACATAACCATTAGACCACCGCGGCCGACCAATTTCAATTCAGTGTGGAAAAATTCAAGAAACATAACCATTAGACCACCGCGGCCGACCAATTTCAATTCAGTGTGGAATGAGATATATATCTAGTTAATAGTCCACCGCTGTGGTCTCGAGGTAGCGTGCTGCTTTGTCACGCAGCGGGCCCGGGTTCGATCCCCTGCCGGGTTTGAACCCGCGACCCTTGGGACTGAATTCAAGAAACATAACCATTAGACCACCGCGGCCGACCAATTTCAATTCAGTGTGGAAAAATTCAAGAAACATAACCATTAGACCACCGCGGCCGACCAATTTCAATTCAGTGTGGAAAAATTCAAGAAACATAACCATTAGACCACCGCGGCCGACCAATTTCAATTCAGTGTGGAATGAGATATATATCTAGTTAATAGTCCACCGCTGTGGTCTCGAGGTAGCGTGCTGCTTTGTCACGCAGCGGGCCCGGGTTCGATCCCCTGCCGGGTTTGAACCCGCGACCCTTGGGACTGAATTCAAGAAACATAACCATTAGACCACCGCGGCCGACCAATTTCAATTCAGTGTGGAAAAATTCAAGAAACATAACCATTAGACCACCGCGGCCGACCAATTTCAATTCAGTGTGGAAAAAATTCAAGAAACATAACCATTTAGACCACCGCGGCCGACCAATTTCAATTCAGTGTGGAAAAATTCAAGAAACATAACCATTAGACCACCGCGGCCGACCAATTTCAATTCAGTGTGGAAAAATTCAAGAAACATAACCATTAGACCACCGCGGCCGACCAATTTCAATTCAGTGTGGAAAAATTCAAGAAACATAACCATTAGACCACCGCGGCCGACCAATTTCAATTCAGTGTGGAAAAATTCAAGAAACATAACCATTAGACCACCGCGGCCGACCAATTTCAATTCAGTGTGGAATGAGATATATATCTAGTTAATAGTCCACCGCTGTGGTCTCGAGGTAGCGTGCTGCCTTGTCACGCAGCGGGCCCGGGTTCGATCCCCTGCCGGGTTTGAACCCGCGAACCCTTTGGGACTGAATTCAAGAAACATAACCATTAGACCACCGCGGCCGACCAATTTCAATTCAGTGTGGAAAAATTCAAGAAACATAACCATTAGACCACCGCGGCCGACCAATTTCAATTCAGTGTGGAAAAATTCAAGAAACATAACCATTAGACCACCGCGGCCGACCAATTTCAATTCAGTGTGGAAAAATTTCAAGAAACATAACCATTAGACACCCCGCGGCCGACCAATTTCAATTCAGTGTGGAAAAATTCAAGAAACATAACCATTAGACCACCGCGGCCGACCAATTTCAATTCAGTGTGGAAAAATTCAAGAAACATAACCATTAGACCACCGCGGCCCGACCAATTTCAATTCAGTGTGGAAAAATTCAAGAAACATAACCATTAGACCACCGCGGCCGACCAATTCAATTCAGTGTGGAAAAATTCAAGAAAACATAACCATTAGACCACCGCGGCCGACCAATTTCAATTCAGTGTGGAAAAATTCAAGAAACATAACCATTAGACCACCGCGGCCGACCAATTTCAATTCAGTGTGGAATGAGATATATATCTAGTTAATAGTCCACCGCTGTGGTCTCGAGGTAGCGTGCTGCCTTGTCACGCAGCGGGCCCGGGTTCGATCCCCTGCCGGGTTTGAACCCGCGACCCTTGGGACTGAATTCAAGAAACATAACCATTAGACCACCGCGGCCGACCAATTTCAATTCAGTGTGGAAAAATTCAAGAAACATAACCATTAGACCACCGCGGCCGACCAATTTCAATTCAGTGTGGAAAAATTCAAGAAACATAACCATTAGACCACCGCGGCCGACCAATTTCAATTCAGTGTGGAAAAATTCAAGAAACATAACCATTAGACCACCGCGGCCGACCAATTTCAATTCAGTGTGGAAAAAATTCAAGAAACATAACCATTAGACCACCGCGGCCGACCAATTTCAATTCAGTGTGGAATGAGATATATATCTAGTTAATAGTCCACCGCTGTGGTCTCGAGGTAGCGTGCTGCTTTGTCACGCAGCGGGCCCGGGTTCGATCCCCTGCCGGGTTTGAACCCGCGACCCTTGGGACTGAATTCAAGAAACATAACCATTAGACCACCGCGGCCGACCAATTTCAATTCAGTGTGGAAAAATTCAAGAAACATAACCATTAGACCACCGCGGCCGACCAATTTCAATTCAGTGTGGAAAAATTCAAGAAACATAACCATTAGACCACCGCGGCCCGACCAATTTCAATTCAGTGTGGAAAAATTCAAGAAACATAACCATTAGACCACCGCGGCCGACCAATTTCAATTCAGTGTGGAAAAATTCAAGAAACATAACCATTAGACCACCGCGGCCGACCAATTTCAATTCAGTGTGGAATGAGATATATATCTAGTTAATAGTCCACCGCTGTGGTCTCGAGGTAGCGTGCTGCTTTGTCACGCAGCGGGCCCGGGTTCGATCCCCGGTCGGGGCAGTTTTTCTGGGTGAGGTTTGTATTGGAGTTTTTCCTCACTTGTAAGACAAATGTCAGGAAAACATTAAGACCCAAACGGTTCCCGAAATCATATGGCCAACATCCTTATCATTATCATCATCATCATCCTTCATCGGTGTGGAAAGCAACGGGAAGCTACCACACCTACAATTCCCTAGTAAACTGCAAACATAGCATGAAAATGCTATTTCAGTGAAGGACCTGCCTTCGGGCAGTATTACTATGGATAGATCTAGTTAATAATTTCCCAAATAAATGGCTGCTTCAACATTGAAACGGGAGTTTTAATAATGTTTATTGGTGAAATTGAAGCTTACAATGAAGTGGCAGGCCTAAACGTGTTTCCACAAACACCAGTTACAATCATGTGATAGATCTTAATGGCTGCTATTTCTGTCCTGCATTCAAATCAATTTCCAAGGCTAATTTATTACAACAAAGCAAACCGTGAAATTATTTCCTATTTCTACAACTAGCAGCATCAGATAGCGCTTCATGTACGCATTTCTATTCTTCTGGATCTCTTTTACGCTTCGTAAGTCTGAGACGAACGTTAATTACAACATAGCATCACGAATTTCATTACATTAAAATGCAAATACAATTTTCCCACTTCCAGTGCGTTAGGTAAGTAGGTATAATTTTATTTAAATAGGCCCCTTTAATAGTGAGGATTACTATTATTACTATTATTATTATTATTATTATTATTATTATTATAAACATCTACAACCAGGGGATTGGATGGAACCACAAAATTGGGTATTAGGAATCGGACGATGTCAAAGACATCAATCACTGGTAATCTATATATTATTAAGTTATTATTATTTTTATATTATTATTATTATTATTATTATTATTATTATTATTATTATTATTATTATTATTCTTATTATTATTATTATTACGACCTATGAAGATATGATTTTTTTTTTCAAAATCCTTTTCATAAGAACGATCTGGATAACTTGATTACGTTCCTTCGGAATTGGCCAAATAATACAGCCTACCTGATAACTAGGGTTCGGAAGTTGAGGGCCTATAAAATGCCTACAAAAGACCTCTTTAAAATACTTAAACATATCCTAAAAAGACTAAAAACTGGAAAAGGACGTAACAAGTGTTGCAGTTGCTAACGAGTGGACAAAGACAACCTAGCTGCCTTCACCCTCTGGTAGAGGTAATTTTGACAAAGTGGCAACTTGTTAGAAAATTTGAAGTCGAAATAGTTCAGGCTGTCAATAGGCTGATTGTTAAAAATAATGTGGTATTTTGTGAGGGTTGGACATTTACCGCATAACAAAAATGTTTGTAATGTGAAAAGTCTTTAGAAAGTAAAACCAGAGAGCATTTTTAAAAGAAGTTGGAATTGAGACTAGATTCTGTGGATTCTTGAATTATACACATGGTATAAATGTAGTCAAACGATAGTAAAGTTGTAAAAAAGCCGTTAAGATCTAAAAAAGGACCAATAAGCCAGAAAATGCCGTAAAAGGACAAAAAAGACGAATAAAACCCACGATTTTCTGGCCTACAATGACCCAAAATGTATATATATATTATGTTTGGCCTCGTCTTCAGACATGAAATAAAAAAAATGATTTTTCTCGACTTCCGAGCCCCACTGATAACCGGCACTGTGGTTCCTATCCTCACTACATTAGCTGGCTATAATTACTATTTCACGTGATGGTTCCTGTTGAATGGTCAACAGGAAACTGTAATATAATTTGTCGGGAAGCGCCTCATTCATATTTCCATCCGTACAACTTACACAAGAGGAACGATCTATGAACAAAAACTAAATTCGAACCCGGAGGTCCATGGCAGCGCACACATAAGCCCTCCATACACCTCTATCCTCTACAACAGGTGAGCTAGGAAATCCCAAGAATCTAATTGAAAGCAGGGGAAGAGCTCTGGACCTGTCCCTTCCCGGCTGTTTTAGAATCTTTATTCCATCTTAAGCCCTGATTTCAGATATATAGGCCCCTGTGTGTTTGTTAAGTGTTCAGTTTGGCGTCGACGGACGAGTGCCAGGAAGCGATGATGAATTTGGTAATTTATGAATTTTGAAGTTTGGACATTGGACTGTCATGTTCAGGGGTCGGCGACTCCCTCCACTAGTACTGACCGAGTAGCGATCGGGAGGGCAGAGCCTCCCTTTTATGTGTCGATTCCACCTCGGTCCGTGGACCCAGCTGAGCCCCCGTCGCGTCGGATACTCAGCCTACCACCTTGACATCACCCAGATGAGTCCCAGCCCACAATCTCTCTGTTCTGAGTGCCGGAGAGGAATGATCCGAGGCCTGTTCCTACCCGGCTCTTCAGTCCTTGTAGTAGTAATCTGTCGTATATAGTGAACTTGCAGCCGTTGAACACCCTGTATGTTTGGTTGGTTTTCCGAGTTTGCAATCTAGGAGGTGCTGAATATGTTCTGCGTGTGTTGTGATGTCTTTATAGGGTAGGGTGGCGCAAGGGAAGGGGGAGGGCACTGTATACTCACTTCTTTTTTTGCAAATACCCCAGATTGTCTTTCGATATTCCTGGTGTTCTCTCCTGGCATGGCGTACTTGTAACCCACTTCTGAGGTTGGGGCGCCTGGAAGGCGAGGTTACGTTGCCCCGATGATATTATGCGTGATGATGATGATAGTGGTGCGCCAGGAGAGTGCCAAATCCTAAGCTTAATCTAAGATGAATATGAATTATGATGATTGCGATGGTCATATGATTTCGTGGACGTTTGGGCCTTAAAAGTTTTCCTGACATTTGTCTTACAGGTGAGGAAAAACCGCGATAAAAACCTCGCCCAGAAAAACTGTCCCGACCGGGGTTCGAACCCAGGCCCGCTGCGTGACAAGGCAGCACGCTACCTCGATGTATACTCACTTGTTACTCGTAGAATAATGGATACACCTTTATTTTCATTCTTGTTATTGTTTGTTTTTCTCAGTCATTATTGGCTAATGAAAAAAATTCAAAAGCCACTGCATTTAAATAAATTAATAAAACCTTTATTTTGATGCCTGATTTAGTATGACGCACCATGAAACATATGAAAAATATATTTTTTGTAATGAATGCGAAACATGGGCTCTTACTTTAAGGAAGAAGAAAATATTACGAATATTTTAAAATAAAGATCTTAAGACAATTTTTGGACAATGAAAGAATGACACACGCGAATGTAGAAGATTATACAGTATAACAGCTATATGATCTTTATGGGAAACTATATATAATAAGAACAGTTATGTCTCGTAGGCTGCGATGGGCAGGACATCTGGTACAAATGCGGACTGAAAGAGCAGTATGGAAACTCCTTGTACAAAAACCAGAGGTAAATGCCTAGTAGGTAGGCGAAAAATGAGGTGTGAGAATAACATAATCCATGCTTTGAGTGAAGTAGATTATAAAGCGAATGAATGACAAAGAATAGCTCAGGATAGGGATGTATGGATGACCATGTACCTACAGGTTTGAGTTAGTTGGTCATACTAATAATGTTAATCGATTTCCAATATTTTTCAGTAAAAAATGTTTTACACAGATTGTAAATACATATAGTTTATTATCTTGAAAGTGTTACGCAATAAAGAAACTACGACATTCATATCAACAAGAGAAACAGGTTGGAGATATCAAAAGTTCATAAACTGATTCATTGTACGTCATATCTGTTTCCGCTTATCCTATCAGGTTCGTTCATTTAAAGAGGTGGAAAAGGTTGTGAACACGATGAAGATTAGAAGCGAGATAACATTTTGTTTAGATACTTGCTCCAGGAATGTATGACGTCATCTGCCAGTTTCGCAATTTGTTGTTGGTTGAAATTCTTGGTTATTATTCACAAAACTGCATAACATCACGATCTAAGTCCAATACACCTGTAGCCGCATCGACTACCAGCCTTTAGTACATTGGTTTTCAAACCCTTCTCCAATTTAATAATACCCAGGTGAATGGAGAAGACTACATAACAATGAACTACATAGTCTTTATAGAAAGCCAGATATAACAAGAACAGTTAAGTCTCGTAGACTGCGAAGGGCAGGACATGTGGCACGTATTGGAAATGAAAGAGATGCATGGAAGCTTCTTGTAGGAAAACCAGAGGGAAGGCGCCCAGTTGGTAGACCAAGAATGAGGTGGGAGAATAACATTAACTATGATTTGAGGGAGGTAGATTATACAGGGAATGATTGGAAAGCATTAGCTCAGGATAGGGATGTATGGAGAGCTTATGTCCGCGCGGCCGTGAACCTACGGGTTCGATAGTGTCAGTGAGTAAGTAAGTAAGTAAGTAATGCAGATTATCACATATTTCTGAGCCTAAAATCTTATTTTCTTTCTCCACTCGTCTCTATCCATCCACTCCATGTCCTCCAGTCCTCTTCTTCTCATTTCATATATTATTTCTTGCATTCACGAGTTTCGAGGTCTTTCTTTATTTGTTCTTCCAGGTGGACACCATTCCAATTTTTTTTTTCTGGGTAACATCTCTTCTTGAATTCGCCGTGCGTGCATTGATTATATCTTATATAACCCACTATTGAATATTTTTCTTTCTCGTATGACTTTATTTCTTATTTATTCCAATTTTTAAGATTTAAACAAATTAGTTCACATATGACATGGCGGCTTCGTGGAGCAAGCGGTTAGACGCTCGCCTCTAACCTCTGGGGTCCCGAGATCGACTCTATCACCCAACATGGGTTTCGTGCTGGACGTAACGGAGCTTGGGCAGTTTTGCTCTCCTCAAGAAATCAATTTTCATCGAGATAACATTTTATTCTAAGTCTCTTAATAATAATAATAATAATAATAATAATAATAATAATAATAATAATAATAATAATAATAATAATAATAATTGAAAATAAAACGAAAAGGAAAGATCATATTAACAGAATGACAGGCAATAGATTACTAAAAGAGATAATGAATTTCCAATCGATTGTGAAGACAGATTTAGGTAGACCTCATTACTATAGGGCGGATTTATATATAGTATTACCCTAGGAAGACAGATGTAATAAGAAAAGCTAAGTCTCGTAGGACTGCGATGGGCAGGACATGTGGCACGAATGTGGAATGAAAGAGGTGCATGGAAGCTTCTTGTAAGAAAACCAGAGGGAAAACGCTTAGTCGGTAGACCAGGAATGAGGTGGGAGAATAATATCAACAATGATTAGAGGGAAGTAGATTATTCAGGAGAAGATTGAGAGAGTTTCAACAAATAAATTGGAAAATATTAGCTCAGGATAGGGATTTATGGAGAGGTGAACGGCCATGAACCTACGGGTTCTATAGTGCCAGTGAGTTAGTTACTTCTATGTAATAAGGTAATAACTGAGAATAACAGTGTTATAACGGAACCTACATTAAATTCAAATCCCCTAATTGTAAGGGTGGATGGTGAAATCAGGATATAAGACTGTCGCCCATTCTTTTCAACATATTTTAAACGGATTGAAAGAGGAAGCACCATAAGGTGTTTGTATTAGAGGAGCTAATGTGAAAATTACAAATTACGGCCACTTAATTATACAGGATTTAGAGGATAAACTTAAAAAATATGTTTACTTATTACATCAGACTGTAAAAGAATATAATTTTAAAGTTTCTACTTTAAAACTAAGATCGTGACCTTCCAGGGTAAATACTTAGTAAGAGCAAATGTTGTATTTGTTGATAAGCGTCTGAAACAGGTCCATTGTTTTAATTATTTGGCTTGTGATGTTAGGATCTACATATAACAAATAAACAGATATGAACTGATGTGTGGAACAATTAAAACAACATGAATAGACACTAAAATGATGTTCTATAAAGGAGTCCTGGACAATAAAGAAAAATGATTATAGCCATAATTCAAGTGTCACAAATGACACTTTTAGATTATTATTATTACGATATACAAAATTAGATCGAATGAAAAATCAAGAAATTATAAATCAGTTAAATATATTTGTAATAAAATATAAAATAGATTAATATAAACACAAATGGAAGGAACGTTTAGAATCAATGGACGATAGGAGAATAGTGAAAATAATTCTATCATATAAACCAAGAGGACGACGAACTGCTGGACGACCAAAACAGAGATGGAATGAGGCTGAAACAGACCTTTCGGACTAAATAACGAAAGAAAGAAAGAAAGAAGAATATGAAGAGAAGTAATACTCGCAAGGGAGAACCCTTGCTCCGCATTGGGATGTATGGATATTGACGGACAGAGCCAGTATTGTATCATCAAAATGCCATAATAAGCTCCCGAAATACAGGTTGCTAACTCCACTCAACTTTAAAATTAATTAACAATAACAAAATTAAAGAAAATATAATATACATTAAAATGATTTCCCATAACACGTAGTATGGCAGACGTTAAACATCGAGAGGAAGAGAAAGATAGAGATAGAGAGAGAGAGAGAGAGAGAGAGAGAGAGAGAGAGAGAGAGAGAGAGAGAGAGAGAGAGAGAGAGAGAGAGAGAGAGTTATAGAATGATATTCATTAAATATCAGACACCTTCACGAACATGATGGTGGTGTCCATGTAAAGACATAACATTGATGACATTGGTTCGAACCTTGTGATGTGGGAGGTTGCCAGGTGCACGTGATGCTCTTGTTAGACCTTGTCCTGTTTACTATTGTTCACCTTGTGTAAAGTTCTTCGTTAGATTCTGCACGCTCACTTGCGCACCGCGATTAAAAACTTTCCTTTCACACCAAGCCATTTTTTTTCTCCTTCTCCACCGTGGTTCAACCTCTCACCTTAAAGCTACTACCCGAGGAATTATAAACTGTGGACCAGACACACGTCATGGAGGGGGGGGCCTTCCTGACCAAGCCTTCCTCTGAGACGACACACACCACTCGTTCACACATGGGTAACTAACTAACTAACTAACTCACTGGTACTATCGAACATGTAGCTTCATGGCCTCACGCACATAGTATCTCCATACATCCCCCTATCCTAAGCTAATGTTTTCTCCTGTATAATCTCTTCCTCAAATCATAGTAAATGTTATTCTCCCAGCTCTTTTTTACTCTACCAACTGGGCGTTTTCCCTCTGGTTTTCCTACAAGCTTCCATGCTCCTATTTGATTCCCTGTTCGTTGCATGACAAGATTATTGTTTTAAAAAATTTTAATATTTAGATACCTCGACAATTCACCGCAGCGATCTTGGTGTAGCTCCGATACCTCGAATGTATGCAGTGGACTCGGTTCGATCCCGGTCGAGGTAAGTTTCCTGGCTGATGGTTTTCTTCGTGGTTTTTCTTGACCTGTAAACAAATGTCAGCCCAACGGTCCCCGAACATCATCTTACCAACATCATATTCGCCATAACTGTGAGGTACGTGATCTTTACAGGAAACCAGTCTCTTAGACTGCGATGAACACGAGATCTGGCACGAATGGGGAATGAAAGAGGGGCATCGAATTCCTTGTATGTAAACCAGAGGGAACGCGCCTAGTAGCTGGGGCAATAACGAGGTTGTAAAGTAACATTAACCTTGATATAAGGGAAGTAGATTATACAGGGTATGACTGAAAAACATTAGCTCAGGATAGGGATGTATGGGGAACTTACGTCCGCGGGGTAATTTACCTCTGGGTTCCGATAGTCAGTGAGTTAGTTAGTTTATGCCAAATTTGGTCCAAATAAAACAAAAATACCGGACGCTTGAGAGTTAAAAATCTCACGCAGACGAACACACATGTATATATATCCATCCATAGTAATTCTGCCCGCGCCCGACGACAGGTCTTTCACTGCAATCATAACATTTTCATGCTATGCTTTGCAGCTTTACTAGGGAATTGTAGGTGTGGTAGCTTCCCGTTGCTTTCCACACCGGTGAAGGATGATGATGATAATGATAATGGTAAGGATGATAATGATAAGGATGATGGCCATATGATTTCGGGGACCGTTTGGGCCTTAAAGTTTTCCTGACATTTGTCTTACAGGTGAGGAAAAACCCCGATAAAAACCTCACCCAGAAAAACTGCCCCGACCGGGGATCGAACCCGGGCCCGCTGCGTCACAGGACAGCACGCTACCTCGAGACCACAGCGATGGATACATATATATACGGCATGTAAAGAAAAAATTAACGCCTGAACCTCGGGTAAAATCTCGGTTCAGAGAGTTTTTTTTCGTGTCATATTTGGCTTTCTTTGGTAAATGTCAAAATTTAATTATAATAGGCCTATCGAATACAAATATAGATTTGGATCGATGTCTATAGATAGGATGTAAAATCTTTCCAAAACTCTTTTCATGAGAACAACCTCAATAGCTTTATTTTTCGGAGTTCGCTAAAAATGTAAAGTTAAACTTGTCTCCCTTCGTGTACTCTGTTATAAACATTAATACTGGCACAACTGCTCCATTATATGGATCCAAACAATAAATGTGTTGTGAAAGTGGACAAGGTGTTGCGTGGATTATTGACCTCACTACCTGGATATTTATGAATTAATTAAAAGATAAGACAGTTCTTGTCCTCGACTGGTTTTCATTCAAGTTGAACTTTATCGTAAATGTTTATGTTTTTTTAAATGGATTAGGTTTACCTTCAAATGTTAGTAATGAAGGGAAAATGCTGTACTGTGGATATGATTTATGGATACTTGACCGGAGGGAAAACGTCGCACTTACAATTAGCACATATCCTTTCTACTAAATACAGGGTATTCCAATACCAGAGTCTACATCCTTAAATACTTCCTTTCTTATCCTTAGTGGACAGTGACAACACAACACAACAATCAGCCAGAATACAAGCTGCTGAAATGAGATTCCTCAGACCAATAGCAGGATATCAAAGAACAAAAAAAAAAAAAATAACACAGAAATAAGACAACAACTAAAAGTAGAGGAATTAAACACAACAATAGAAAAATACAGAACAAACTGGAAACAACACTTGGCAAAGATGATTGAGAATAGAATACCAAAAGCAGCATACAGCTATTCACCACGAGGAAGAAGAAGTTTGGGAAGACCAAAGAAAAGATGGAAGAAAGAGCAGCAATTTGGAGCCGGAACAGGCTAGTAAATAAGCCTAAACCGTGAAGAAGAAGAATAACAAGAAGAAGGATCCTTAGTCTAGCCTTGTAGAGAAACAGAAAATAAAAAGAATTGAAAAACTATTTACTTAACTTAACCAAACTCGAAAGAGAATCGGACAGTAAAAATAATTGGATAACTTTCACATACACAGGAGAAACAACGAAATTCTCTAAATCATTAAAAAAATAGAAAAAATATACTCCTAACATTCATTCATAGTGTTCTGCTCAAGAGCAGGTCTTTCACTGCAAACTCAGCATTCTCCACTCTTTCCTTGACTCAGCTTTCCTTTTTGTATCTGCATACAAACCATTTATTTTAATATTGTCTATCATCTGATGTATTTTTGTGCCTCTAACTTCTTTCTTTCCGTTGACCATTCCTTCTAGAGCATCCTTCAGCAGGCAGTTTCTTCTTAGCCAGTGGCCAATCCTATTTCTTTTCCTCTTCTTTATGAGTTCCAGCATTGTTCTTCTTTCACCAACTCTGTCTAGCACATCTTCATTTCTTACTTTGTCTGTCCAGTTTATACGTTCCATTCTTCTCCATATCCACATCTCAAAAGCTTCCAGTCGCTTTTCCTCATTCCGTCGTAATGTCCACGTCTCCGCTCCATATAATGCTACACTCCACACAAAGCACTTCACTAGCCTCTTTCTTATTTCTCTTGCCAAAGGTCCGCAGAAAATGCTTCTCTTCTTGTTGAAAGCTTCTTTTGCCATTGCTATCCTCTGCTTTACTTCTTGACCGCAGTTCATGTTACTACTGATAGTACAACCCAAGTATTTGAAGCTCTCCACTTGCTCAATGGCCTCATCTTTAATCTTCATGTTTATCTTCCTTTGTTTCTTTCCTATAATCATGGCCTTCGTCTTATTTATATTTATCTTCATCCCATAATCCTCGCACTTGTCATTCAGCTCCATCAGCATGTTCCTCAATGTCATTGCATCTTCTGCTAGCAAAGCCATATCATCAGCAAATCTTATGCACTTTATTCTTCTTCCTCCCATATTTACGCCTCCCGTATTACTGAAGCAGTTCTTCATTAGGTCTTCCAGGTAGATGTTGAAAAGGGTAGGTGATAGAGGACATCCTTGCCTCACCCCTCTTCCAATTTCTCTTCCCTCTGACATTTCTTCTCCTATCTTCACTCTTATTCGCTGTTTCATATAAAGACTACTTATGAGCCTCCTCTCCTTCCAGTTCACGCCAATTTTCTTCAAGATCTTCAGGAGTTTATTCCAATTTACTCTGTCAAAGGCCTTTTTCAGGTCTACAAATACTGCATAAACGTCTTTATCTTTTTCTATATATCTTTCTCCTATTGTTCGTATCAATCCAATTGCATCTCTTGTACCCTTTCCCTTCTGAAGCCAAACTGTTCTTCTTCCAATTCGCTTTCCATCGTAGAACGTAAACGTTAATTCAGTATTCGCAGGAGAATCTTTGCAGAGTGTGATATCAAGCTAATAGTCCTGAACTCCTTACATTTCTTTGCATTGTTTTTCTTCGGTATTGGTATTAATTGTCTCAGTCAATTCTTCGGGCCATTCACCTTCTTTATATATCTCGTTGCATAAAAGCAGAATTTCCTTATTTCCTTCACCCAAGTATTTAACCAATTCAATGGGGATTCCATCTACCCTTGTTACTTTCCCATTTTTCTTTTCCTTAATTGCTAGTTCAACTTCTTCCTTAAGAATTGAATATCCTTTTTCATCTTCTGATACGTCTTCTTCATTTTTTATAACCAAGTTAGCCGGATGATTTCTTGTCTCATATAGCTCTTCAACATATTTCTCCCACGTATTCATAATTCCCTGCTTGTCTGTTATTTCTTCATTACTTTCGTCCCCAATCAGCCATATAGTTGTCCTGCTCTTCTTTCCATAGTTCAAGCATTTAACTTCCTGGTACATTAAATCATATTTTCCTTTCCTCTCCAGATTCTCTAGTTCTTCACATTTCTGCTTCATCCATTCTTCCCTTGCCTTGTCAGTTTCTCTTCTAAGTTCGTTGTTTAGTTTCCTGTAGTTTCTTTTGGCTTCTTCTGTATTGCTATTTTTCCATTTTCTTCTTTCTTCCATCTTCTCCAACATTTTTTCTGTGACCTTAATATTCTTGCTCTCTTTGTATCCTATTGTTTCCTCTGCAGCTGTCTGTATAGAGGTTTTCAAATGACTCCAGTGTTCCTTTGTATTGTCATATGAGATTTCCATGGTAGAGGCTTTCTCCTGAAAATGTTGTTGGCATTTTCTCTTTCCTCTTCAGTTTTGAGTTTCTCCAAGTCAAACTTCTTTGTTGCCTGTCTTCCTCATCTTCTTCAGGCAAATATCTACTTCGCCTATTAGTAGGACATGGTCTGAATTGATATCTGCTCCTGGTAGGGTCTTCGCATTTTTCAAGCAATTTCGGAATCTTTCCTGTATTAGTATGTAGTCGATCTGGTATCGTTTGTTGTCCATAGAGCTTATCCATGTGTATCTTCTTCTTTTATGCTGTTGAAACATTGTATTTCCAATTATCATTGAATTCCTTTTACAGAAACTCACCAGTGATTCACCTCTCTCATTCCTTTTTCTAATCCATATCTTCCAACTGTACTTCCATCCTGCCCTTCTCCAACTACAGCATTCCAGTCACCCATTAGGATAACACATGCCCCCTTCTTCCTTTCTCAACAATCTCTTTTATCTTGTCATATCTTTCCTCCACTTCTTCATCTGCTAACCCACTATGGGGCATGTAAATTTGCATTATCACCAAGTCCACTTTTTCCCCTTGTAACCTCACCATTATCATCCGATTATCCACATAACGCACTGATATCACTTTTTCTTCACACGTGGTCCTAATACTACACCGACACCATGATTTCCTTTAGAATCACCACTGGAATAAAACATTCTAAATTCATCACTCACTAATTCACCACTGTTGTTCCCACCTCACTTCTGATATCCCCATCACATCCACTTTGTTTCCACCTCACTTCTGATATTCCCATCACATCCACTTTGTTTCTTCTCATTTCTTTCTTCAAATTTTCCAGTTTCCGGCTTGCAGAAGAGTTCTCACATTCCAGGCTCCAATCCTTACATACAAGACTAATAATAAATTAACAATACACGGTGACTCTAAAGTCACTACCCATTTCAATGAAGAAACGCGATGATTGAAAAATCAATGTTATTGTGAAGTTTTACACATATTCTACTGATCTTTACATTAACGTCATCTAGGTAAACACACATTTCATCTTTCAGTTCTGAAACGAAATTTAGACATTGACATTAAAACAAACTGCTGCTTCTGTCTTACGACTCCGTAAATCAAACAGACGTGATCAGGATGTTTTCGTAGAGTGAAATGTAGAGTTTTCCACACTCTGTTCCGAGGAACATTCAACTCTCTACTAAGGCGTCGAGTTGATGCGTTCGGACTATCAGTAGCAATTTGAACCTGCTTCATTGTTCTGCTGATACGCGTTGTCGTCCTGTTTACAAGCAGACGAATATGTGCCTTTTTTGGAGCTGATTTACGGAATCTATGGGTAAATTCAGCCTTCATATGACAACCCGCGTACCCGTGTACAAACAATGGCAACCCGTTCTTCCGTTCTAAACTAACAGTGTGTGCAAAGAAAATAAAAAAGGTAGTGTTTTCATGGAAATGGATAATGACTTTAGAGACACCCTGTATAATTAATAACGACATAGAAGAGAACAATAGATTCAACAATAAAGGAATTGTCAGGAAAACTTAAAGGCCCAAACGGTCCCCGAAATCATATGGCCATCGCAATCATCATCATTCATATTCATCTTAGATTAAGCTTAGGATTAAGGACTCTCCTGGCGCACCACTATCATCATCATCACCATCATATCATCGGGGCAACGTAACCCAGCCTTCCAGGCGCCCCAACCTCTGAAGTGGGTTACAAGTACGCCATGTCAGGAGAGAACACCAGGAATGTCGAAAGACAACCTGGAGCATTTGCAAAAAATAAAAAATAAAAATAAATAAATAAATAAAGGAATTTATAGATTAACAAGTAAAGAACAGCTGCCGCCGTCTTCCGGAAACCAAACGCCATTCCTCTCTGTTCTTTAATAAATTCTATACAAGCAGAACCAGGAGAAGTTTTACATAAGATTTAAATACTATTTTAAAGATTTCGTGTACACAGAAGGAAAAACTAACTACGCTAAACATGTATTCAATGCCGGCCACCGCATACGTAGAAAAACAATATAAAACACCCTTACTCTGACAAAGAAAGAAATCCGGCAGAGATAAACATCCTAGGAAAAACTGGAAATTTTAAAGGAAATAGACAACAAACTGATTTTAAATGAGAACACACCCAGCTCATACAATCATCTATATGAAATTACACAAAACGACAGTCAGTAGCGCACACCCTTCTGCTGAAGACGGCAGCTGGTTTCTGAAAGGCCTACATTAAAAAAATAACGTAATTGAGGACGACGGCACGTGCCAAGGCATTTTTTATTTAATCTTTCACTTTTAGGTACTTTTAAATATCCCATGCCACTCTGACAATGTTTGGAGGATAGTTAAGAAGAGATTAGTAAGTTGATATATACAGGCAGTATATAGAAGCCGAGTGTAGCCAGAAAATATGTCTCACCCTGCAGAAAATATCTCTCATTTTCGTGGGGAAGGGAGAAGTATATTGACTCTTTGGATGGGGATAATAGAAGTGCTATTGCATGAAGTTGGATGGCCCATATTTTAACAAGTGAAGAAGTCATTAATCTGTGCCCTCTATGCGATGACCGTGAAAACTAACAACATATTATAGCATTCTGTAGAGAGACAGAGCAACTTAGATTACAGTTGCTGCCGGAGAGATTTCTCAGGTCGGATCGTGGGAGAGAATCGTGCTGGGATCTTTTAGGACGGATCTAGAGTGAAGTGAAAACATGCAAATTTTTGGCACAGTAAGGAAATTGAGGTATAGCAAAATTGGAGATCAGTAAGGATATATGTTAAAGTTTTAACATATGTAAAACTGTACCTGAGATCTGAGGTACTGTTTAACATTTCTTAAAACTTCAAGACAGTGACCTCAACGGAGTTTCGCAATGAATTTTAAACGTCTTGAAGAGTATTCTCAATAATAAGAATCTCAATATCCTCTTTGTTTTCATCTTCAATTATATTATATAATAAGTAGTGTTGATAAGTTGAAGAGCCTGATAGTGCATTGATGTCTGTAGGGTGGGGGGGGGGGTTATGAGCGCGCACGCGCGTGTGTGTATGTGTGTGGGTATGTATGTACATGTGTATGTTTTTCTCTCTTCTTTTAATTTGTTTTATAGCATTTTTTTATTTTCTTTTAATTATTTATATTCTAAATGAGACTTGTAACATCTATACACGTGGTCTTTTCATGGAGGAGCGTAAATGTGTATGTAGTGTACACATATATATATATATATATATATATATATATATATATATATATATATATATATATATAATGTCCCCCGCTGTGGTCTCGAGGTGTAGCGTACTGCCTTGTCACGCAGCGGGTCCGGGTTCGATTCCCTGTTGGGACAGGCTCCCGGGTGAGGTTTTTCTGAGGGTATTTCCTCACCTGTAAGCCAAATGTCAGGATGCTTAGGGCCTAACGGTCGCCGATAATCATCCGGCCATCATCATAATCCTTATCACCATCATCGTCATCATCATCATCATCCTTCACGGTGTGGAACGCACACACCTATAATTCCCTAGTAAAGCTGCAAAGCAAAGCATAAAAATGGTATGATTACATTGAAAGACCTGCCCTCGGGCAGAATTACTACGGATATATATATATATATATATATATATATATATATATATATATACATTGTTTTGATAGGTGTGTAGCCATGTAGGCATTAGTTTATATTATTTTCATTTTACTTTTTATTCATGGAAAAATAATGCACGTACGGCCAAGAAGGCCCGAGAGCAATGTAAATGCATATGCATTTCCTTTCTTTTGAAAAAAAAAAAGGCAATACATTCCATGTCACTCCGACATTATTAATTGTTGTTTGCTGTACTGTATATCCTCATGTGAGGCAAGTGTGCTCCTTATAGGGAGTTAGTTAACCAAGCAACAGCGAGTGATAAGGAGGCACGTTCCAGGCTGTTAACAAGGGAAGTTCCAACCACTGCATAACGAATGTCTCCCTGAGAGGCGATGTGATGTACCAAGACCATTTCCAAAAAAATTAACTATCGCTTTTAACTGCAAGACACAGAAATCGACGGCAGGTTGTGAGGATTATCCAATCTACCAAGCCAGGAGTTATATTACTTCCTTGTAGTTTAAATGAGAATTTTGGCGCTGGATTTTAGTGCCTTGCAGTTGAAAGCAGCAGACAGCCTTGGTACATTACGACACTTCTCTGGGATAAATTTCAAGATAAGTTTCGGCATGTAAGATAATAATTGGGTTGGGAAGTCAGATTAAATTTTTGCTTTGAGGTTCTAACTTAGGCATTTACGAGCGCGAAATTTTTCGGACTCGCGATCATAACTTTAAGTCCCTCTCGGAAGACTTGTCCCATGGATTTTTCTCTCCTAAAAAATGTTTCGATCCCAACCGAGATTGAACCCCCGATCTTCGTGACCAGAGGCAAGGGCGACCGAGGAAGAGAAAGTAGATTATTAAGAATATCAGCTCCAAGCTAAGTTTTTAGCAAGATGCTCACTAGCGACTCATGAAGAGCATGTCAGATACCGGTACTAAATTACGGTAGGCCTGTATTATTTTGACAATTGTAAATAAATGTGTACACTACAGGCCTTAAGAGGTCCTTCGGTTTGTAGAATATTAAGGCTCCTACCTTTATAAACAACCGGCATTATACGGGTTTTCACGTCTAAAAAATACATTGCTCTTAGCAGCAATTCTCGCTAGCAAACGTGTCCTTGATTGCTCATAATTTAATATAAACAATTTCGTTGAATACTTTCACATACTACTTTGCCATGAAGGTAGGAACCCGATTTATGGAAAAAAAATACCATTATGGAAGGTATAATTATCACCATATAAAGTTAGGGATGAACCGAGTTACTGGAATTAGCGGCTAGCGAAGATGCCATTAAACCATCCTCTCTGAACGAAACTTGGGGATAATTATATTTCCATCTCTATCACTCAATCTGCGGCGTCAAGTGGAGACAACCTTTCCATAAGAGCAATACATTTTCTAGACATGATAATCCCTATAGATGTTATCAGGTCTGTCCGGCATTGACCAATTGCACAAGGTTTAATGCCCTTATTTTTAGTCCAATTGTACTCAATCCCTTCAAACTGGGATTAACAATTTGCACAAGAAATAGTCTGGTGTAGTCCCTAAGACACAACGCCATTTGCATTCGGGGATCACATTACCACTGGCATAGGGTAAAGTAGGGGAATTCCGATCATGGAAGGAATTCCGATCTCGATTTTATTCAGAAACCACTATTATATAGTGTTTTGCATATTGCTGACATCTTCTGGGAAGTGTTTCGAGCGATATGTATGATGCCAATGCTACCTGAGTAGCATCTCTGCAGTGTGGTAGACATTTTGTGTTTCGTATACTTTCTTATAAAGAAGCCAAGATGATTTATGCCAGGTATGTTAGGTATTTATCAATTAAATGTATTAATTGTTTAGATTGTGATTACAGAGTGAATATTAGTATAAAATAATTACTTAAAGTTTCAACATATATAGCTACAATACGAAATGGTACCAAATTATTTCCAACATGGAACACTGCTGTAACTCCGATCAATCTAATCGGAATTATCCCGATGGTGGAAGTGGTTCAGCATTGTTCTATATTTTTATTATTAACTTTGAACAGTGGAACTAAGCACCTGTTGAAAGATACGTGTTGTGAAAGAGGCCGGGACAGGTGCACTTCATGTTCAAGCAGAATGCAGTGGATATAACGCAGCAGAGAATTAAGTGTGTGTCGCAGAGACAGTGAGTGGATTTCTCAACCCAAGTATAAACCACGACCCCGTTTTCCAATTTTTTATTGTTTCCTTGAAATTTTTAAAAATTACTAAAAATTCACAGAAATTGTTAGGAAACCATAGACATGATTCAGGTATTTATTTTTGTAATTAACAGCAGTAAATTTTCAGTTTCTCTGGTTGTTATGGAAACAATAAAAATCATAAAACCGGGTCGTGGTTTAGAGTTCGGTTGAGAAATGCACCCAGTGACTTTTGCTTGTTTGTGTATTTCAGCTTTTTCTTTAGTTTTCAATTAGGTAATCGGAATTACCCAAGTGTCGGAGGAACTCCGATCAAACCCAGGTACTAGAATACATTTTTTTCAGATTAGTTGATAGTATATTTTTATATATACCTAAGCGAGTAATAGAACAGTAAACAATGTTTTTTTTCAATTCCTTTAACGAATAATATTACAGTTATTCGACTGATTGCTACACTTCACCATAGTAAAGTAAAGTGATCCCACAACAGGCCCGGAGGCCCTTGGGGTAGTAGGAGGTTAAGGCTCCCACATTTTCTAGACAATCGGCACTTTATGTCAGCCGGGTTGTCAGTCCTGCGCGTGACGGCCGCCTTTACCTCCAGAACTAGCGTCTGGTACTCATTTCCGTTAGAGGCTGAGTCGACCCCAGGGCCATGGTGCCGCCAGAGTGTTTGGGTCAGTTTAAAAATCCTGACCCCAACGGGACTTGAACCCTCGATCCTCCGGCTTGTAGCTCAGTGCCTTAACCACTACGCTACGGCGTGCCCCCGCTACACTTCACCATAACACACGATTTTAAAGTATAATTTATATTTTGTTAACAGCTCCCTGCAGTTACGTACGTGTTGAGACCAAACTGAATTCAGCTCCCTGCAGTTACGTACGTGTTGAGACCAAACTGAATTCAGCTCCCTGCAGTTACGTACGTGTTGAGACCAAACTGAATTCAGCTCCCTGCAGTTATGTACGTGTTGAGAACAAACTGAATTCAGCTCCCTGCAGTTACGTACGTGTTGAGACCAAACTGAATTCAGCTCCCTGCAGTTACGTACGTGTTGAGACCAAACTGAATTCAGCCCCCTGCAGTTATGTACGTGTTGAGACCAAACTGAATTCAGCTCCCTGCAGTTATGTACGCGTTGAGACCAAACTGAATTCAGCTCCCTGCAGTTATGTACGCGTTGAGACCAACTGAATTCAGCTCCCTGCTGTTATGTACGCGTTGAGACCAAACTGAATTCAGCTCCCTGCTGTTACGTACGCGTTGAGACCAAACTGAATTCAGCTCCCTGCTGTTATGTACGCGTTGAGACCAAACTGAATTCAGCTCCCTGCTGTTACGTACGTGTTGAGACCAAACTGAATTCAGCTCCCTGCAGTTATGTACGTGTTGAGACCAAACTGAATTCAGCTCCCTGCAGTTATGTACGCGTTGAGACCAAACTGAATTCAGCTCCCTGCAGTTATGTACGCGTTGAGACCAAACTGAATTCAGCTCCCTGCAGTTACGTACGTGTTGAGACCAAACTGAATTCAGCTCCCTGCTGTTACGTACGTGTTGAGACCAAACTGAATTCAGCTCCCTGCAGTTACGTACGTGTTGAGACCAAACTGAATTCAGCTCCCTGCAGTTATGTACGCGTTGAGACCAAACTGAATTCAGCTCCCTGCAGTTACGTACGTGTTGAGACCAAACTGAATTCAGCTCCTGCAGTTACGTACGTGTTGAGACCAAACTGAATTCAGTAAATTCGGTACAGATAATGGAGAAGTATTTTGTCAGGAAGGTTTTAGGATTTGATTTAATAATCATACTTATCAAGGAAAGATTGATGATTGATTTACTTGAGAGAAAAAAATTAAGAAAAGTGTTTTGTGCAATATGTTCTAATGGAGTGTGAAGTGTATTCTCCTCAGATATCGTAATTAGTAATGTAATAGCTCTGCCGTTTATTTAATTGTTTTTCTCGCTTCGGGAATAAACCCAACTCACTGTTGATCGGTGCTGTCATATTTAACACTTACAGAGCTTCAAGTTCTTTTTTTTTTGTTCCCAACTGTAGTCTTTAAATGGCAAAATCAGTTAAAGGGCAAAAACTAGGTTTTTGGTATCATCTCAGATACCATACATAAAATCACCATAAATGCTTCCTCTAAAAAATCTTGAAAATCTGTTATTTTGACCCCCTATGAACACATCAACGTGAAAAATAAAATTATAATTAACAAATCTCAATTCAGGACCTCCATAAAAATCCCCGCAAATTTTTAACCCCCCAATTCTTTCTATTTGACTCCCTAGAAACCCATTAAACACAACAATTAGTATACATCTTGTTAAACTTTTCTTCGGAACGCAACGGTATGCGTCTTGTATGATGGTGTAGTGCTATCAAACTACATGCACACCAAGAAATTACAGTGGGTGGACACCTGGTTCTGGAATAATACCAAAGAAAGTGCTTGATGGACACTTTAGAGGGAAGCAACTGGCTGGAAGACCCAGGAACCTTCAGGAATATATGGTTAGAAAGAATGACGTTAACCTACTCCAGCAGCAGCTCGAAACAGAGAGGACTGGAGGAAAGCAGTTGGAAAGCCCATTTTCCGAAAAATGACCGAAGACCCATTGATTTATTTAATCTTCTAGAAAAGCGTAGAAACTCAACATGGATGGAAATGTGATGGGACACTCTGTGACGAAAGAGAGTGTTTTAGCGAATTCCGAATGAATGAAGCTATTGAGGTAATTCTCATGAAAATATTTATGAAAAAATTACAGATCTTTACCGACCTTATCTAGGAGATACCGAAAATGACCGTGAATAATAAATAACTCGGGTGCGATGATGTCGGTAGAGCTATGAGTTCGGGACAATCACAATCAACTTGAAGGCAACTACGATAATAACAACTTGAACAATACAAATTCAGTTCCTGTAGAATTTTATTTTATAATATTCGTATAATTAACTGGAACACTTGTAGAATATATTCACATTAAATTTTATCACTTCGCTTTAAATTATCGCCCATAAGACTCTCGAATACAATAGGTATTTGGAGCGATATTTAATCTTCACGATCCCTAAGAACGTAGACCGTATAAGTTGCACTAACTTTATTTTGAACGGGAACTGATTATATTCTCCGTAATTTATTTATAATGACTAAGTGTCCTCTACTATTCTCACTAGTTTGGGACAAACTTGTAAAATATATCGCCTATGCTTAGGCGAACAGTAGCAAATTAATAAAGACTCAGAATAAAATATATATCTTGCCTAAAGCAAGATCGCGAAAGTATAATATCTCGCCGACAGGCAAGACGAGACTGTTCTATCTCGCCGACAGCAAGACGAGACTGTTCTATCTCGCCGACAGCAAAACGAGACTGTTCTATCTCGCCGACAGCAAGACGAGACTGTTCTATCTCGCCGACAGCAAGACGAGACTGTTCTATCTCGCCGACAGGCAAGACGAGACTGTTCTATCTCGCCGACAGCAAGACGAGACTGTTCTATCTCGCCGACAGCAAAACGAGACTGTTCTATCTTGCTACAGCAAGACGAGACTATTCTATCTCGCCGACAGCAAGACGAGACTGTTCTATCTCGCCGACAGGCAAGACGAGACTGTTCTATCTCGCCGACAGCATGACGAGACTGTTCTATCTCGCCGACAGCAAGACGAGACTGTTCTATCTCGCCGACAGGCAAGACGAGACTGTTCTATCTCGCCGACAGGCAAGACGGGACTCGCCGACAGCAAGACGAGACTGTTCTATCTCGCCGACAGCAAGACGAGACTGTTCTATCTCGCCGACAGCAAGACGAGACTGTTCTATCTCGCCGACAGGCAAGAAGGCGACTGCGGCGACTGTTCTAATAATTTTGACTTTGGCTTCTACCCGCGCCATTTCCGAGAATCTGTAGAGCGGTAACTTTTATTTCTAACACAAATTCAATTGGTTTACATATTATTAATTTGAATGTCATGTACTCATTGGCAATATCATTCACGCCTACAATTTTGATATCATGAATATTCACACGCTTTTGGGGTTGTTTGTTTCCAAGGACAGCTAGGTTGGTCTCTTTCTCAGGACCTTGTTTACATCATTAGGGCGGCAAGGTACATTTGAAGCTTCGGCACCTTATAGAGATGGTTTTCCAAAAGACCATAAACTTTATTAGTGCGGGCTATACCCCCAAGTTTAGTTCACTTAATTTTGCTATTTACTTTTATCGTCTCTACGTGTTCGTTTGAATAGAAACTGCAATTAATCTGCCCTTGTAATTTTGCAGGTGTTGTTTGGAACCTCTCTTTTCCCATGTGAACCAAATCTGTTTAAGTATTGGGTTAAATTAATTTATATAAATGTATATTCTATCTAAAATTACTATGCCTATTCCTATAATTAAATATTAATAATTAAATATATAATGGGGGGATAAATAATCGTTCCAATATATATATATATGTGTGTGTGTGTGTGTGTGTCTGTGTGTGTGTGTGTGTGTGTGTGTAGGAGTTCGCCTGAAACGAAAATTTAAACATCGCTCTAGAGGTCGCAATTTTCTATGATTCGCAACAAAACTCAATACATGCTATTAAAATAACCCCCAGAAGATATTCTAAAAAAAATCAGCGAAATTTGATCATTAGGAGTCGGCGGGGTTAACCTAAAACGAAAATTCAAATGCGCCGCATGTTTTTTTCTGCAACGAATCTAGGTATGTGTCATTGGAATAAAAATCGAAAAGTATTCAACAAAATACGAACATTAGGAGTGGCGGTTTACCTGAAGGCCGAAGTTTAAAAATTGGTCTAGCGGCCGCAATGTTTATTTTCGCGCAATTAAACTGGATGCATACGATTAAATTAACAAAAGAATGATATATTTCGTAAATCGCAAAATGGGATCTTGAATTCGCTTTGTTTACACAGTTTCGCGTGCGGGCATTTATTTATAGCATCTATAAAGAAGAATGAGTAGGAATTAAAGGAAACCAGAACTAATGGAGAGAAATATTTACGTTTTTGAAGTAACTTAAATCCCACTATTTCAGAACGTTGTGTAAATACGGTATATTTCTTCTTGGAATTGTTTGAAAGCTGTGATACATTTGTGTTGGTTTGCTCCAAACAAAACCTTCCTCCTTTTTATAAGCGCTACAATTTCATTCATATTAAAAACAACCTTTATTGTCGCTTTAACATCTAACTCTTCAGTAGGGGGAAGGAATGTTTCTTAACTGGGGGGGTGTGGTGTAATGATAAGGGCAGCTCACTTAAAAATATCTGGGCATTCGATAACAACATTGCTATAAAATCACAAGAACAATTATTTAAGTTATTTCTGACACTAATAACTTCATCTGTAGTCTCTTGCTATGTTAACTATACGTTGCCAAACCCTTGAAATACGGAGAATTCCATCTGCAGCACCATATCTGGATATCTCTTTCATTTATCAATCTAGAGCATTCTGGATATCAACTCCTGATAGAAATCGAATGCCTCATAGAGCTTCTCTGATTTTTTAAAATAAGTTATAGTCACAAGGCTACTGTCTGGTGAATTTGGTGGATGTTCGAGTATTATGTACCACATGTGAGAAACAGTACATGTGTTCACAAATATTGCTATTTTGAGATTTCAAACAAAAGCTGCTCAACAATATATTATGTACAAATTGCAATGACTGCCGCTAGAATCGCTGGTGTTGCCATTACTTATCAAATGCCCTAGTAGCTATATTTTAAACATAAAAAATGGAAGGCTTTATGTAAATCTCGTCCAGTATTTAGTTTAAAATGACTGGGCTAATAACATGTTAATAACTCTAACATAGTTATTTGTGAACATACAAGATGTCCCGGCATATATATAGCGGGTCAGTATACACGAATGCTTCTGTCACTCCTCTTGGAAGCAAAGGGCCTTCGTGAAATCGTGCCACTACACACTGTTTGCTTTTTTCCCCTAAATACATGACTTCATTCCTGCGTTTCCTTTCATATTCAATTTCTGTTATTATTTTGCTGTGAATTAGTTTTTGTTCTTCATGTTTTCCTAGACAATCCCTGGGGATTCCACTCTAGAGCTCTCTTTGATGTACTGACTACAGCAGTTCTCTTCTGTGAATGTGCCCAAACATTTTCCATTTAAGATATTTCATCTCCTTCCTCATTTTATTTCGGGATGTTGTCTTCCACAATTTCTCAATTCAAGGAAATATATGCTATTTCTGTCATCCCAATTTCTTTAAAAACGCCAAATTGAAAATATATAAAACTCTTATTCTCCCAGTTACATTAAAATGGATGCGAAACGTGGACGCTTACTTTAAGGGAGGAGAAAGGGTTACTATTATTTGAGAATAAAGTTCTTAGGAAAAATGTTGACCAAAGAGAGATGAACAGACAGGTGAATGGAGAAGGCTACCTAACGGTGAACTACACTATGAAAAGCCAGATCAAATAACAGTTAAATCTCTTAGACTGGGATGGGCAGGACATGTGGCACGAATGGGGAATGAAAGAGGGAGATGGAAACTCCTTGTAAGAAAAAACAGAGAGAAAGCACCCAGTATATTGGACAAAAATCAAGTAGGAGAATGATATTAACCATGATTTGAGGAAAGTAAATTATACAAGAGATGATTGGAAATCATTAGCTCAGGAATAACATGTATGGAGAGCTTATGTTCGCGGAAGCATGAACCTTCGGGTTCGATATTGTCAGTGAGTTAGTTAGTTAATTATATTCCATAACTCATTTCATATGGTTTTTGGCCACCATTTTCTCAAAATAAATCCCAGATATACTTTTATATACTTTGTTTTATATATTTGCAGTTCGAGTTTCATAACCATATGTCCTACAAAATGCGCTAAATTCCATCCACTCCTGGTTCCGTCTGTGCAACATCAAACTTAAAGTGAGAGAAAACCCAAGCGATTTTGTTCACAAAAACCCCACAGACGGCCTCCTGTCAGACTGACCATAGGGACTCAACTTCTTCGCCTTGGGACTTCCGTCAAAAAACTTGGGGTCCATCTGGACTCCAAGCTTACGTTTCAAATTCATGTTCGGCAAATCTCTCAAAAAGCTCAAGCTTTAATAGCAATATTATATCCATTTTTCAAGTCAAGAGGCTGTCATCGCGGATTTAAAGCTTCATTTATATCGAGCTGTTATCCGCAGCATGTTGCTGCATGGTTGTGAAGCCTGGAGCATCCTCGCTGGTAGACACCAAAATAATGTCCAGGTCATTCAGAGTAAATGTCTAAAAAATTATCTTTTCGGCACCATTATGCACGAGGATCACAGAGCTTCACGACCTAGCACAGATGCCCTATATTGGTGACACAATTGATCAACATGTATGATCTCACTAACCCAATATAGGGCATATGCTTCAGCGACGTACTGTTCACCCAATTAGAGATGGTCTAAGCATTTAGGGTGTGGCTCATTCTGCGTCATCGGCTTTCGGACTCTCTGCTTGTCGACGGCGCGGATTACGACGTCCTGCTCTGGGGAGATCACACCTACAATTTACCATAATTCATGTCATCACGGCTAAACAGCTATGCCACTAAATATATGAGGGCTAAGACACTTAACCCAAAAACGATAGCCACGAGTGATTTTGCTGCCAAGCAGCTACAACTGGTTCTAGTATGCAGCACAGTGGGCAATAGTTAGTTCATAACCATACAGCAATCTGCTTTTCACATTCCTATTGAATAGTCTTAATGTAGTACTTTTTTTAAGTTATTCTTCTCTTCTTCTTCTTCCTTCCAAGTATTAGGCCAAGGCCTGTTAAGATCCTATAGAAAATGTTCCCTCCAGCGTTTCATAGGACGGCCCAGTGATCTTCGTCCTTTCGTATATAATTATTAACAGCTTTGGGGATCCGATTTAAACTCATTCTGTCTAGATGGTGTTTCCAATTTAGTTGGTTCTGTTTAATATATTCCAAAATTGGCTTACTCTTCAATTCTTTTAAGATATCGGTGTTCCTTTTCCGATCCCATCTGGTGTTACCCTCTGTTGTGCGCATGAATCTCATTCCTTTTTTTAGTTATTTATTTTTAAAAAGAAATAAAAAATACATATCCCATAAATATTAATGATATTCAATAAAATAAAATATTACAATAATATTTGAATTAATCGCTGAGAGAGCAGACTGCCCCGAGCACCGCGACCTGAATTATCTATTGCGCTATCCCAGTATTATGGAGATGAGTGGAATTAAAGTCTGCTCTGCTGTGTTATGTGAGTAGTAGATCGTCTTCCGGGTCCGACACCAGGTTCTACTCCCATGACCCATATCGACATTTTTGGGTTGGGTTAGTGGTCGCAAGGGGAACTACAACCCAACCGTTGGCCCCTTAGGCCTTTTTATTTTATTTATATTTCTAACCAAAGTATTTTCCTAACATGAAATGAGGTTAAGGGTGATATGAAATCAATAATTGAGAAATGGAATGATTAGATGAAATACGGGAAACAGTATAAACCCGTCGTAAAAATCCCGGTATGATCCTCCGGGTTATCCGTCTGGAACCGCCAGAATTAATTTAGTAACAGTTTATTTGTTTTGATCTCCATTAGGTGTCACAACCTAATGTTGGGCCTGAGCCTCTCGTCTGTTAGCAGTTACTGGACCAAGTTAATTTAGTTACGCTTGTTTCACTACAGATGTCATGACCGACCCAATGAGTAAGCAACTGAGATATTACTAGCATCATGAAGGTCAGTAAATTTTGCTTAGAGACTTCTTTATTCAGGCTTAAGGTTCATTTACCTGCCTGAAAATCTTCAGACTCGAGACCCATAACTTGAAATCCCTCATGGGACTTGCTCTTTGGATTTTTCATTCCTAAAACATCCACCGATCATTTCGAGATTGAACCTGCGACCCTCGGGACCTGAGGCTAGGAACATAACCACTAGACCACTGCTGCGAACTTAGATCTCAATTAGGGTTGCCAATTGTTAAGAATACAGGTTTTGATTTACTAATTCTATTCTTAATATCTTCCTGTGAACCTCCTTTTATCAAAATATGGAATTACATAAAAATCCTAGTTCTGGTTACAATTCCGTTCCAGTAAACGTAGTTTTACCTGTCACCTTAAGGTACGTACACATATGCGCGCCGCGAACACGAACGGCGCGCGCGCGGCGCATGAGCGGCGCGTGTTATGTTCGTCGAAATTATTAATTTCAACGAACCTCCTGCGATCCATAGGAAACCCACAAACCTTCGTAGACATTTTGCAGAGCAGGTGTAACCAACCATGTCTATTCCCTTTCCGTTCTCCCGCTTGTCCTGCATTCTTTCCCAAAAATAGGGACTTTTTTTTAAATGCCCCGGGACGCGGGACAAATTGTTAAAATCGGGACTGTCCCGCCAAAATCGGGACGTCTGGCCACGCTTATTACTTATTACATCTTATAACTTTATTTATACTTTTTCAAATATTATAGCAATAAAGGAATTTAAAAAAATATATGATTTGTATATATATGTTTAAAAATTATTAAGAATCTATCTCACCATAACATGGCCTTAATTTTTAATAAAGATGTACATGATTACTATACTAGAGGTTGTACTTTATTGCACAAAGATACTAGTTTCTCAAAAAAAAGGCATAAAAGGGATTCGTTATACATTAATCAACCATTACAATAACTTACCAATTGAATATCAACATTTCACGAATGTTAAACATTTTCTAATTGTATTAAAAAATATTTTTTCTCATTGCTTTCTTAATTAATTTTGTTAATTTTATTATTATTATTAATATTATCCTGTTTAAATATTGTATTTATATGTGTATATATTGTGCATCTATAGTAGTTTGTATTATTTAAACTTATGCCTGAATTTGTTTTCTTGTTTTTATTGTTAATTGTTTTATGGCCATTATTTTTGTATATTGCCCCTTAACATGAGCAATCTCTCTTTGGAGTCTTTGAAGAAATAAATAAATAATTAGTAATAAATGTGTTTATATATTGTATTGTTTTGTGATACTTCATGCATAATATTATGAAATGAACGTCTTAAATAAATAATATTTTCTAAATAATTATAATTTATTCATACAATTACAGTACACATAAAAAACACATAACATTGAAAAAAAAACAGGCATCTCCTTTCAATGATTTTTAAAAATGATCCTTATGTTGAGGATCCCACAATAATTGCTTGCTTCTATAAATATCAATAAGTTTTAACATGTTTCCTCTGACCACTCCATACTCAAATAATAGGTGCGCACCGAAAACAACGAACCTCTCAGGTACCCGTCCAAATCTAAACAGCGAACCATCAAAGTGTTTGTGGAAAAAAACCGACAATGAGTGGATCGCGGTGAGAGACGCGCGCACCTTTAAACCCCGTCCAAATCTGACGAACATGGTGCGCGCGCGGCGCGCAAGTGTGTACATACCTTTATATGTACATTTTACATACCATAAGCCACCCGGGCCTTACAGTGGCGTGGACTGTCGGGAGAGGGATTCCATTATGAATCACACACATACTTTTTTGACCGCACAAGGACATAGATCATCTCCCCGAATGAGTGATCAGGGCCTCCTAACAACATAAAAAAAAAGTTACATTTATCTTCCAACTAAATACGTTTAAAAATAAGAAACAATTAGTCCGCCGTATATCGAAAATCTTTTTAGGGTTCATTTTCTGAAAATGTTAATAAGTAGAATTTCGGAACACACACACACATAC
>JASPKZ010005145.1:0-38203 GCA_030220185.1 Diploptera punctata
TGTGTGTGTGGTGTGGGTGGTGTGTGTGTGTGTGTGTGGGTTGTGTGTGTGTGTGTTGTGGTGTGTGAAAAATTTCACTTAGATCGATATAAATAAACCAAGAAGGACACAACCTTCAGTATATTTAAAATTATGGACTTCCAAGGAAGAAATCTTAATATGGAAAAGTTTCGTGTCACGTTGTTTGTCCACGATGGAATCCTAAACTACTGAACCGATTTTAATAAAATGTTGCACACTGTGTGCAGTTTGATCCAAACTGAGGCGATTAGGGTAGGTTATAACTAAAATTTATAGTCGCATTACTTTTTATTGCAAATTATTGTTTATTATTTACCAAAGCGTTTATAATTTATCTGTGAGTTCCTTACGATTGTAACAGATGGCGGTGTTGTAGGTAATTTGGTAAGGTAATTGGTTTATTATTTAACAAATAGAGATCCAGATGACTGGTGTTTTTTGTTGCAACCGCGAATTTCATTTGAATTACAAATATTGATTATTTCATAAATTAAGTGTGTTCAGTGTTTATTTTATTTTCAATATGATTAATTTCGTGTGTAAGTATTAGTTTTAAGTAATCTGGCTGAAAGACAGCTACTTAATTTAAATTGTGTAACGTATATCTTAGCCACAGCAACGCGTTGGCTGAGACTTCAGTACAGATATATATTAGATTTAGTGACGACAGTGGATTTATTAGCTGTACATTTGTAGTAACAGAAAATAATAAGAATAAGAAGAAGAAAATATTTAGCTGCACGTAGTTTCAATAGTTACAAGAATTAATAAAGCTAGCTGTAGTTTACAACAAAAACTAAATAAATAATAAGCACATGTGAAATTAAGATCTTAAGAACTATTCAGGGGGAGGAAAACATTATTTGATAAAAAATACACAACATAGATATTAGGGACAAATGTCATATTCAAGACATAACCAAATTTATTATAGATAGACGAAAATATTGCAAAAAGAGCTAAAGAAGATAGACCAATGGACGGGAGAAGAACACAGAGGGAAGACCAGCCAAGAGATGGATAGACAGTGAATGAACATGACCAATACGTCTTCCTCTGAGGAGTGATTTTGAAAATAAACAGGATGAAAATCCTTGTATTGTATTGTAAGCCTATGTTTTCCCTTTACAGAGATTTAGGCGCTCTCCCCTACGGAGGAATAAATTGAACCATACTAATTTAGTTACACTTGTTTTCGTGGTCCGTGGTCAGCGTTTCCGACTCATACTGACATCTAGGTAGTGCTAGGACGGGAAAATTCGGTAAATTTTGCGTAGAGGACTTTTCATTCAGGCTTAAGGATTTTTTACGAGCCTGAAAATCTTCAGACTCGGGACCCACGGCTTAAATTCCCTCCCGGAGGACTTGCTCCTTGGGATTTTTCCGTCCTAAAAAATCCATCGACCTCGGCCGGGTTTGAACCCGCGACCCTTGGGACCAGAGGCAAGGAGCATAACCACTAGCCCACCCGCGGCCTACATATTATGAATAATAAGAAGGAGATATTGATAAAAATATGAAGTGGTTTGTAAAAGGAAATTAGTCACTGTTTCCAGCTTGGAAATGAGAATGTGACACTTGTATTCTCGGTTACGCTTGGCTTACTCCTGTTTGTCCCAAACATATCCTAATGTTCTCACTCTTTATTCTTGTTTCCAACTTGAATAGAAATCATGTCAGGGAATTCTTGTTATGTGAACACCAATCAAAATTGCTTAATTAATTATTAATAAAACTTCAGTTTAATTTGTACAGAGTTTCCGTTTTAATATTTTTACACGTTGTTTCTAGTACGTATTGAAACTTGATAACAAATATAATACACCGTAGTGGAAAATATATGTATTTAATTATCCGATAGAAACATCTCGCTCATAATATTTTTTGCGCGATATTGCGTTTTGTCGTACTTACAGCAATGGCGACCATTATTGAAAGTTTAACTTCCTACATTTCGGGGTTGCCAACCTAAATAACTATACTGTAATATTCCATATTACAAACCACGTGCGGGAAGTTAAAACCACTGTACTCTATGTATACTAGCCACAATGTATATACAAAAAATATCCAAAAGGTAGTGTTAATATACATTATACGAAACAAATCACAGCATTTTAAATGAACTGAACTTTATATTTGAAACAATATAAAACAATAAATACGTACTTGCGGCCATGTTATCAATAATTGTTTTCTCATGGCCTCCTGTGTTGTTTCAACTAATAAATATTGCCTACACTGTTAAAGTTAGTCAGTTGTTTATAATGAATGCAAATATTTCCAACAAAGATGTTGTTATTGTACTATTAGTTATTATTATGAAAACACCATCGCGCAAAAAATAATGTACAACGCACGTTTGTGAAGTGTTTTACAGAATCTCGGAAATTAAAAACCTCACTATCACTCGGTTTTTGAACATTTTCCTCGCTTATGTAAAAACCACTTCCCAACCTCGCATCGTAATATATTATAACAGTTAATAATTTGTTTACCTTTACTTAATTAAAACAGTATTAATATGTATCAATATTCCTACACAATATATTATATATGTCTATATATATGTGTCATAGATTAATTCATTGCAGTTTTTACACTCTACTGGTTTTTTTTTTCGTGTACAGTAGATAGGAGCAATTCTTCCTTTGTGTATATGTTTTTTTATTAGTTTTAATTTTAATTATCAGTAACTTTATCCTATTATTATATATTATTATTGTTGTTTTTATTCACTTTGGCCACATAATATTTTATTTATGTTATATTATTGAATTCTTGTATCTAAATGTAACTAGGACATAGAACTGTTGGACGCCTATTTATTACATGGCAAGATTCAATAAATCCCACTTGATGTGAAAATATATCAAAAGACCTAATTCCATGACATAGAAGAAGAAGAAGCATGTAACATATGTTTGTCCTGGTAAGTGGAAGATAAGGCCATATAGCCTTAACTCCACTACTTAAATCAATAAATTTAAAATAGTTCCTGTTATTAATATTGTGAGAAGGTAACATGTGATGACAGAAGGACGGCTTATATACGAGGCGTGTTTTTAAAGTAGGTTCCGAAAGAGTGTAGTAATTAACACGAAGATATTTACAAACCATTTTTGTTGCATTGTATTCCCCCACACTTCAATTATTTTTCAACATATTCTCCACCATTATTCAGGCATTTATCGAGTCGGGGCACAAGTTTTTCTATCCCCACATTGTAGAATCCGCCCGCCTGCGATGCGAACCACTTCCGCACTGATGTTTTCACTTCAACATCGCCATCAAAACGTTCGACCCCGAAGAACGTCTTGTATGCACGAAGAGATTAAAGTCACTAGGAACCAAATCCGAGCTGTAGGGGGGATAGTCAATTTGTTCCAGCCAAATTTCGAGATGAGATTTTGGGTGTCACGAGTTGTATATGGCCGAGCGCTGTCATGAAGCAACTCAGCTCCATCGGTCGTAATCCCACGTCTCTTGTTCTGAATTGCGTGACGGAGCTTCAAGTTCTGACAATAGGTTTCTCTATTATTGGTTTCACCTCGAGACAAGAATTCGATGATGAGTAGGACTCCTTTTCTGTCCCAAAAAAACATTGCACTAGATCTTGCTTGTTGACATGGTTTGTTTGAATTCCTTTTTCCTTGGCGATGCAGTGTGCCTCCATTGCATGGACTGCTCTTTCGATTCGGGTGTCATGTGAGACACCCAAGTCCTCGTCACCTGTCACGATGTGGTCAAGAAACTCATCGCTTTGCTCACTGTAACGTGTGAGAAAGCTCAATGCACTGGAAGCTCGTTTTGGTTTTGTGATCCTCGGTGAGCATCTTTGGTACCCAATTTTCGATATCGTAATCTATCATCACAATTTGTAGAGCACCCTTAGTGACAATTGTGGAAAATTCATGGAAAGCGAAGAAATTGTGATCGTTCTCTCCTCACGAATTTTTTTCATCGACATTTTAGAAAATGAAATGTTTACATCACTCTATTAAGTGAAGATGCACGAAGAGACAAAAGGGGCACCGACCCAGTGGAGTGATGTACTATACAGCTGCTGATACAAACAAGTTCGTGGGTACATAACTACTTCATAGGTGACAGGTACATGTCCTGACGTAACAGATATCATTATATACCCGCGTGATGTACATTGTATCCGCATTGTTCTTCATTTGAACCTGTAAACAGATGTGACTCCCTTCAAGGTTATTTTTAATTAACAATCACTACCATTATTCCACTTTTGTGGTGGAATAAGTTTACAATCTTTCCAATCTCTTCCATTAAACAGAAGTTTTTTTAGAAAGCTCGGTACATTTCGCGCCAGTCCATTCTCAGATAATTTTCGGTGTGTCCTTTTTACTGAACTGTTTCATTACCGACTGCATTATAGTCAGTAATTTAAACATGATTATTATTTTTTGGCATTTATTTTAATATATGTTTTGGCAACTGAAATTAATTTTATACGAAGGTCATCAAGAATTTCAAGATGAGGAAAAAATATATAAACTCAGTTCTAAGGGAGTTGATGAAAATTGAAGGCACTATTTAGAGTATATTAAAACTCAGCAATTAAGATGGTACGGACAAGTCCAGCGAATAGAAGAGGATCGGCTACCAAAATGTCTCTTTGGGATGGAAACCTGAACGAAGACGAGGCAGAGGAAGGAATATATATTATTACATGAAGGAGAAACATCTACAATCAGGAGATTGGATGGACCGACAAAATTGGGTATTAGGAATTGGACGATTCAAAGACATAAACAACCAATATATATAGTAGTAGTAGTAGTAGTAGTAGTAGAAGTAGTAGTAGTAGTAGTAGTAGTATTGGGAACAAAATGGATTAAATCTAAGTTAAGATTAATTGTGTTTAGCAATTTTCAAAGTTTAATAATAATTTATTGGAAAATCGTAGGGTTCATTATATCAAGACAACTTTGCGATAAACAGTGGTTTTTGTTGCCCTTGATATAGATTAATTTCAGATAATATATTATGCCACAATTCATGAAACTATCATGATTTTGGAAGAATTTTCTCTGGTTTTTTTAATCTTTATTCTCATTTTACACTACAAAAATCGGAAAATATGAAAAAAATTTAATAGATATATTTATAATGTCAATTATGTTTTTGAAAAAATAGTATACACCGATTGTACATAGAAAGAAAAAATGTCGAAAACCCACGTTATACTTCAGTGAAACGCCTCTTATAAGATCATCATCTTCTATAATTTTAGGGGACAATCTCCTTTTATAAGACCAGCAGTAATCTGTCATCATGTGACGGTCCCACCTACCCTGATACCTTTCCTCCATACTTTTAGATCCTGGTGAGAAAGCGCTTCTCCCTGTTCGTCGCTATAATTTCCTAAATTATCCGGAAATCTCTCCAGGTGACTGTGGAGAAAGTGTAACTTTATACTCATATTTGCTCCCAGAATCTTGAAGCTTGTCAACATGTTTTGCACAATTTCTTTATAATTTGGTGCTTTATAGTTACTTAGGAAATTTTCTACTACCAATACAAACCCTTCCAAGCTTCACTTTCCGGAACAGTAAAAACTTTGATAAAAATTTGCATCTTTCATCAATGTTGCCGAAATATTCCGCCTTTTAACTTTTACATACTGAGCTTAGGAAATGTTCTACAAATGTATTTGAAACATTCTCTTTCCTTATCCAACGCTTTGACGAATTGTTTTATCACATCCAGATGCACGTCGTGAGTACTTTAATTTTGTCAAATAACTGAGATCACGGCCGATGTGCGGAGTGAGGGGGTGTGAGAGTGGGGATCACGTGATGTTTGTATACGCGATAAAAATGCACAGAAATCAAATCATGACTGGAAACATAAATGTTATTAGTAACAAGCCGTTTACTGTTTAAAATATAAAATTCACAAAAATCATAAAAACCAGAACACATTCAGCACTTTCGTGAATATATTCGTAAACTGTGCACTTGAAAACATAGAAATTCGCTGAGATATCCAGGCAATCTATTTGTTATTTAAGATTTATTTTCTTAAGTTTATCTAGAATTAGATTAGTTTTTTAAGCGTTTATTTTATTATGAATGAATTAGTCTATTTAAAATTTTCTTCTACAGTTGTGTAATTGTTTGTGAAATAATATTATTGTAACGCAATGTAATAGCGACGTTTAAATTTCGCGGCTGATGGCGAAAGTAGTGGTTTCACGTTGGAGGGAACAGATTAGTGTATATCTATATTTGTCGAATATTTATTTGTATTTGTGCTGGTTGAGTGGAAGAGAGGGCCTTATGGCCTTAACTCTGCCAGAATAAATAAAGTATTATTATTATTATATATATTATTATATTTATTATTATTATTATATTATTATTATTATTATTATTATTATTATTCGTTAATTTAGTTGGTTAGTTACTTGTAGTATTTCTTTTTAATTTTTCTGTCTCTTGTATTTCATATTTTATTCGTTAAATCTAGAGTAAATCAAAATATATTGTAAATTAGAATTGTATTGTAAATATATAACATGTAATCATTTATGTTTATTGTAATTTAGATGTAACACTATTTATATTAATTAAATAAAAATAAAACGTAGCTTTATTGATTTTCAATTTTATTATATAATTCAATTTTTTTAACCTGGTTAACTGATGGACAAGGCCTAAATGCCTTAATTCTGCAATGTAAACTGAAATAATAATAATTATTATTATTATCATTATTACTTTCCTAAAATGATTTGCAACGATTAATTTATAATTAACAAAAATAGCTGCCAAATTTAATATGGAAATATCAATTAACAAGACTAAAATTATGGCATTTCATGGGAAGGGCCTCATACAAAGTAAAATCTGTCTTCAGAATAAAATTTTAGAGAGATCTAATCAATTTAAATATCTTGGATATTATCTCTCTATCTGGGATGAAAAGGATATCCCTGAAAAAATTACTAGTTATAATAAAAGTTTGGGAATTATTAATCAAGTTATGAAACCATCCCTTGTACAAAAAAAACACCAGATTACGTTTATATAACACTTTGGCTAGACCAATGTTGACCTATGGTAGTGAAGCATGGACACTAAAAAGACAACATGAAAGCAGAATAACGGCTTGTGAAATGAGATTCATGCGCAGAACAGCGGGTTACACCAGATGGTACCGGAAAAGGAACACCGATATCTTAAAAGAATTGAAGACTACGCCAATTTTGGAATATATTAAACAGTACCAACTAAATTGGAAACACCATCTTGAAAGAATGAGTTCAAATCGGATCCCCAAAGTTGTTTATAATTATATACCAAGAGGACGAAGATCTCTGAGCCGTCCTATGAAACGCTGGAGGGAACATTTTCTATAGGATCGTAACAGGCCTTGGCCTAATACTAGGAAGGAAGAAGAAGAAGAAGAAGAAGAAGAAGAAGATTATTATTATTACTATTACTGCAAATTTGCAATGATATGTTTTTGTAAAAATGTAACAAAACTAAAAAATGGATTTAAAAACTAAACATTTGTGAAATAGAATAATAATAAAATCATGTTTATCTACAATTATAACAAAACTTGGAAGGAATCAAGAAAATGTTATGATCAATAAAATTAGTATATTATCTCGGACTTACGCATGCTTATATTTTTATTGCCATCTTTATAGAAAGCAATAATAATAAAGCAATATGCTATCTAAATATTGTAATAAGGATTGTATGTGAATTCACACATCTTTATTCGTTTTATTTTATCTACAGACGTTTTAATCTTTATGTCATATCGTGGTTTTAATCGTTCAATGTATATCAATGGATTGAACAGGTCTACAGATGCGTGTAGACATTTGTTTTCTACATTTACTTTTCTAATAATTTATTATTCTATGATTGATAATGGAAATTACCACTGTTATGAAAATTCAACCACTTCTTAATTTTTAAAGAATAGAAAAAATATTGTTACATATACTAAATGGCGATTATTTTAGGATTTTTTGTATACCAAAGAGATGAACAGACAGGTGATGGAGAAGATACATAACAGTGAACTACATGGTACTTATAGGAAGCCAGATATAATAATAACAGTTAAGTCTCGTAGGCTGCGATGGGCAGGACATGTTGCACGTATGGGGGATGAAAGACTTGCATGGAAGCTTCTTGTAGGAAAGCCAGAGGGAAAACGCCCAGTTGGTAGACCAAGAATGAGGTGCGAGAATAACATAACTATGAGTTGAGGGAAGTAGATTATACAAGGAATGATTGGAAGGCATTGGCTCAGGATAGGGATGTATGGAGAGCTTATGTCCGAGCGGACATGAACCTACGGGTTCGATAGTACCAGTGAGTAAGTAAGTAAGTCTGTGATGGGCAGGACATGTAGCACGAATGAGGAATAAAAGACGTGCATGGAAGCTTCTTGTAGGAAAACCAGACGGAAGACGCCCAGTTGGTAGACCAAGAATGAGATGGGAGAATAACATTAACCATCATTTTAGAGAAGCAGATTATACAGGGGAAAAATTGGAAAACATTAACTCAGGATAGGGATGTATGGAGAGCTTATGTCCGCGCGGCCATGAACCTACAGGTTCGATAGTGCGAGTGAGTAGTTAAACCAAATGGCGATTTCAATATTGATAATGAATAATTATATAGTATTATGTCTGTAGATGTGTCTATCGCTGTGGTCTCGAGGTAGCGTGCTACCTTGTCACTAAGCGGGCCCGGGTCCGATCCCCGGTCGGGGCAGTTTTTCTGAGTGAGGTTTTATCGGGGTTTTTCCTCACCTGTAAGACGAATGTCATCAAAACTTTAAGGCCCAAACGGTCCCCGAAATCATATGGCCATCATCATCATCATCCTTATCATTATCATCGTCATCCTTCACCGGTGTGGAAAGCAACGGGAAGCTACCACACCTACAATTCCCTAGTAAAGCTGCAAGCATAGCATGGAAATGCTATGATTGCAGTGAAGGACCTGCCTTCGGGTAGAATTACTATGGATGTCTGTAGATATTAAGATGATAGAGATTGTTTTCTGTATCCACGGGAATTTGAGTGTTTGCCAAAGATTTCCTGAAGCAGTCCTCGCCCAAAGAATCGACTTTAGCTGCAGAAAATTTTACTCCAGTCAAACCCATGTTCGCGTTTCTTGACGGTTGTATTTTTACGGTGAAAGATCGTGATTCTTTGGAGCAAGGTACTTTTCGTCTGCCTTATGGCCTTCGACCTGTCTGGCATTGGTGACCCAATCGGCAGCATTGATACCGTCGGTAATTAAGACAAATTGTAGAACAATACGCAATAATTATAATGCGATTATCAATATTCTTTACATCCATGGTAATCGAGTCTGTGATTCTACTGCGCTCCGAAACATTTTAATAAACTGGTAAGATAAATTGTGTATAACCAATTTACTTGTTTAACTATAATACACAATTATGCGCTCTAAATTATGGGATATACTAAAAAATAAATATGAAATTATTGAATTGTTACGGGTCCTTTACAAGTATACAAAATTTTAAGTCGATCCAATTATTTTAAGTGGGTGAAAATCGCGTTGAAAGATTCAGTTACATAGATAGGTAGGTGGGTGGGGTAGGTGGGTGGGTGGGTGGGTGTGTTTTGGGTGGGAGGGTGGGTGGGTGGGTGGGTGGGTGGGTGGGTGGGTGGGTGGGTGGGTGGGTGGGTGAGTGGAGTGGGTGGGGTGGGTGGGTGGGTGGGTGGGTGGGTGGGTGGGTGGGGTAGGTAGATAGATAGATAGATAGATAGATAGATAGATAGATAGATAGATAGATAGATAGATAGATAGATAGATAGATAGATAGATAGATAGATACAGGTCAAGCTAATATAAAGCGTGTAATAAAGGGTATCCACCTCATCTAATTAAAGCTATAAAAAGTTTATATGAAAATACAAAAATTCGTATAGATAAAGGAAATGGTCCTGGAAAAACTTGCGTAGAAATCAACAATGGACTTAGACAAGGTTGCCCTCTTTCGCCAATACTTTTTAATACATATTTAGATTATATCATTAGTACATGGCAAACTTTTTTAGATGAACATTTTATGATAAACGGTACGAAAATGAACTGTCTTTTATTCGCAGATGACCAGATCATTGTAGCTTCCTCAGAAAACCAACTACAAAGATCAGTTTATAAATTATGGAAACTAATAAACGATTATAATTTAAAGATATCAACAGAGAAAACAAAGTCAATGGCATTTATTGGAACTCAGCATAAAAGGACAAAAATTGTAATTGGAGCAAACATAATTGAACAAGTAACTTGTTTCAATTATCTGGGATGCATGATATCGTACCAGCAAAATTTGGACATGGAGAAGAAATTAGGGAAATTTCAACAGAAATGTGGTTCAATAAGAAGATATTTGAGAAATAAGACCACAAGAGAAACTCAATTAAAATTTTACAAAAACAGTAGCCGTTCCAACGTTAACATACGGGTCTGAGACTTGGCCTTTAACGATCTCTCATAAACATAAAATTGAGACAATAGAAATGAGATTTCTCAGATCAGTTGCAGGTGCATCTCTAAGAGATCAAAAGAGAAGTCAAGATGAATGAATTACAAATATATAATATAAACGAGAGAATACACAGAAATACACGTAATTGGTTTGAACATATACAAAGAATGCTAAATAATCGTTTATCAAAACAACTGCTTCATTATAGGCCTCTAGCCGAAGAAATGTAGGAAGACCAAAATGTCATTGGAAAGACGACCTGCACCTGAAGCACATGGTGCACCAGGGAGCGGCCAAGAGGCCCATACCTTGAAGATGCTGATGATGATGATGATAATAAGACACTGAAAACCACAGATAGGCTATATTATATCAAAACATTCAAATAATAATTGTTATCTGAAATAATATTGTGGCACTATAGTTGGTATTAAAATAATTATTTAGACGAGTCACAAAAGCAGATTTTTAGTAACGAGATATTCAAGTTAGAACACGACCGAAGGGGGTACAGCGAGTTACTAAAGCTACTTTTGTAACGTGTTGTCTACAATATTTTATCTACGTTCAGAATATTTTACTATATGTTGTATATTTATTTATTGCGGAAACAATATATTTAGAGAAAGAGTAATGTGGGCTTTGGAGAAAAAAAAGCACGATAAATCCAAATATAGTAGTTATATTCTGCAATTTTGGGTGTTAGTTTCATATGTGAATTTAAAGTCAAAATGAGCGGTGAAGGTGATTTTCACGGTTTATCAGGGGAAAAAATTAAAAAGAAAGATGCAGCTATTAATATACTTCTAGAAAAGTCGAATAAAGTTTATTTATGTAGTTATACGAAATCATTAAAGTGTATTCTACGTTTTGTTGAGCCTGTATTTCGTGTTTTGATAGCGTGTTTTGTGCTTTCTTAGCCCTTAAATTGGCAAAACACAAATGTCTTCTGTTAGTTATTTGAATGTGGCGGACCGCAGTGTAAACGGAATATTTTATAGCTGTTATTATTAGGTATGTTGTATAATTAGACACACATTTAAGTGGTTTCTCTTTGTTCGTTTTCTTCTGATTTATTTAAAATATTAAATAGTTTAAACCAACTGATATACCCAAAAGGATGTCATACGAATTTAAGCGTTAGAATATATAGATTTTGTTGTCTAGTAACTACGAACTAAAGCGTCACTGATTGTTATAACAGTAGATATATATATTTTATATATATATATATATAACTCGTCCACCGCTGTGGTCTCGAGGTAGCGTGCTACCTTGTCACGCAGCGGGCCCGGGTTCGATCCCCGGTCGGGGGCAGTTTTCTGGGTGAGGTTTTTATCGGGGTTTTCCTCACCTGTAAGACAAATGTCAGGAAAACTTTAAGGCCCAAACGGTCCCCGAAATTATATGGCACCATTATCACCATTATCCTTATCATCATCATCATCATCCTTAACCGGTGTGGAAAGCAACGGGAAGCTACCACACCTACAATTCCCTAGTAAAGCTGCAAGCATAGCATGAAAATGCTATGATTGCAGTGAAGGACCTGCCTTCGGGCAGAATTACTATGGATGGATATAAAACTCCTGGCGCGACAGGCCTACAAGGCCCTTAGCCTACCAACCGGCTGCTGGCCTCACATCCACATGTGTCAATCACAGAGGTAGATGATAATCAGCCAGTGTAGGGGTGACATGTGGTCAGCATGTCGAGTCCCCCAGCCGTTATAGCTGGTTTTCTCTACCTGGAGCCGCTACTTATTGTAGCTACCCAACTGCTTCACGATGCTGGGTGGGCACCGGTCCCATACTGGCCGAAATATCATGAGAAAATTTCTCCCCCATGGAGACTCGAACCAGTGCAAGTCCCGTAGCTCTGCGCCAAGGCTTCCTGCCTTAACCACTCAGCTACGGCGCGGGACAAATATATATATATATATATATATATACTATATGGTTTGTGTTCTAATGTGCTACATGTAATACTGAAGTCATTAGCAGTCTTGCTCTCCAGTACTTGGAAGTTTTGGAAGCTTCTTGTTTGACTGCTGCACAGTTGTTGAAATGTTCATCATTAAAGTAATTTGTTTCTCTCTCCTTTTCAAACAGTTTCTTGTCAGTGCTTTAAGAATTTCTACAGAAAGCAGCCATTTTAAAACAATAGAAATCCCAACGTATACTGCGTTGCCCGTGCGTAAGAATGTAACAATACTTATATGAATAGTGTTCTCCCCGAGTGCAGGTCTTTCACTGCAATCACAGATTTTTCATGCTACTTTTGCAGCTTTACTTGGGAATTATAGGTGTGGTAGCTTCCCGTTGCTTTCCCACACCTGTGAATGATGATGGTGATGATAATGATGATGGCCGGATGATTTCGGGGACCGTTGGACCCTAAGCTTGCTGAGATTTGCCTTACAGGTGAGGAAAAACTCCGAAAACCCCGCACCCAGGAAGCCTGTCCCGATCGGGAATCGAACCTGGGCGATATCTCGAGACTATAGCGGTGGAGAACGCTTATTTCATGTATTAAAAATGTAATTATATATTTTAAGATTCTCCCACATAACTTATATAGACATGTGCTACATAATATATTACACTTTAGACAATTCTAACATTACCAAAAATTAATAGAAGCTGTAAAAGCATAAAAAAGGATCTATTTCGAAAATAAAAATTGGAAATCATATAACAGAGGGATTTACTATTACAAAAGGTTTAAGGCAGGGTTGCAGTTTATCTCCAACTCTATTCAAAATTTATCTCGAAAGAGTACTAAGAGACTGGAGGAAAAATGTCAAAATGGGCATACCTATCCAAAATACACATGTATATTCACTAAATTTTGCAGATGACCAGGTATTTATAGCACAGGACCACGATGACATAGAATATATGGCTAAAAAACTAAAAGAAGAATATGGAAAATGGGGACTTTATATAAACATAGAGAAAACTAAATATCTGTGTATAGGAGAATAAATGGAAAATAAATTTCAACAATGGAGAAGAACTAAAACCTAGTATTGAATGCACTTATTTAGGAACAAAATTAGACCATTCAGGCGATAACACGGTGGAAATTAAAAATAGAATCGCACAAACAAAACAAGCAATAAATGCTTTAAACTCTGTTTGGTGGGGCAAAAATATTACAAAAAAATATATAATTACAAATTTATAAAACCATAATTCACAGCATTTTAACATATGTTGCTGAAGTCTGGCAAATTCCTACCATGGAAATGAAAAGAATTTTAAGTACAGAAATTGATGTTTTAAGATGATCAGCTGGAAAATCTAGAATGGATAGAATATGAAATAAAGAAATAAGGGAAATTATGGGTGTACAAGAGGAGCCAAACATCATAGACATTATAGAAAAGAAAATATTACAGTCGTATGGCCATGTCAAAAGAATGCCAAAGCAAAGATTGCCTAAAATTGTTATGGAATGGATCCCAATAGAAAGGAGGAAGAGAGGAAGACCTAAGAAAACTTGGATAGAAGGGGCACAAGCAGCTATGAATATCAGAGAATTGGACGAAAATCAATGGATGGACAGAGAGGAATGGCGTTTGGTTTCCGGAAGACTGCGGCAGCTGCTATGACACCGGATGATGATGATACATATTTATTATTTTTATTTCCTTTATTTTAAGTTTTAGAGAGGGAACTACATTTTTTATATGCTTAAAAGTAAAACCATTATTAGAGCAATGAAAATGCAGCCATACATCTGGTTTGTTTACATTGCAATTGGAACCATAGCTGGGAAGAGGTATAACAGAATATTGGCATGAGGCATATGGTTAAATAACAATGACATTGATTGTGGTTTTATTTAAAACATATATATGTATGTAATAATATTGGTTAAGACCAATAATTTAAATTCTGTCATAATAAACCTCTTTAAACTTTAATCAACTTAATACATGGCAATCCTTTACTGTACTTTGGCACTTTTTACTAGAGCCCGAAAATTGGATATAATGTATGAGCCTTTCAAAATCTGTGAAAACAATCGCTAAGCTAATTGCATTGGGAACAAGCTGACGCTACTTTACTTTTAATACATGTGGTTCCCGTCCATGTTTAAAATGTATTTTCATGGTACTGGTGATTCCATTACATTTTAAATATTCTATCTGTTCCTTCACTGTTTTCTGGGCTGTTCGCGCAAGGTCTGTTCTTTCAACTGTACATCATAGCCAATTTTCATTCTAAGCTTTGCAGCATTTAGTAGGGAATTATCTGTGTGGTAGCATCCCGTTTTCTTTCCATATCATTGATTAATGATGCACTATTTAACTCATGCCCCAAATGGGATTCAATGCCCACTTCACGTTTTCATTATTTCTGTTTTACAACCAATCAGAGTCGTGTTTTTCATCACCAATATTTTATCATTGTTTTATAATTACCCTATTAAAGAAATCTCCTCCTTACCATATCGCGTTCCTTTTGCAATAAGTAAATATGATCTGGTTGCAGTGATAAACAAATGAAGCAGAGTAGAAGCGTACCTATCGTTTTCATTTTTTTCAAACATCGCCGTTTACATTAAATATATAAATATTTTAAAATAACTATATTTAAATAATGATTTGTGAGTAAACAGCTTTATTTTATTCGTTAAATAGTCCTAACAAATGCCACTCTTGATTTCCAAATTCTCTAGATAAATTCACTCCTCACTTCGTGAGTCGTGAATTTATCGATAATTTGGAAATCACTCGTGGCATTACTTATGATAATGATGATAATGGCCAGGTGATTTTCGGGGAGCGTTGGGCCCCGAGCTTCCTGACAATTGTCTTACAGGTGAGGAAAAACCCCGAAAGAAACCTGGAGAAACCCAGGAGCCTGTTCATATTGGGAATCATACCCGGGTCTGCTGCGAGACAAGGCAGCACGCTACTTTCAAACATCGCCGTTTACATTAAATATATAAATATTTTAAAATGCCGGTAACTATATTTTAAATAATGATTTGTGAGTAAATAGTTTAATTGTATTCGTTAAATAATCCAAAAAATGACACTCTTGAAAAATTGCTCGTCGCTTTGTAACATCGTGAATTTATCGATGATTTGGAAATCACTTGTCACATTACTTATGACTATTTAACTCATGCCCCAATTGGGATTCAATGATCAATCACATTTCAATGATTTTTTAATTACAACCAATCACAGTCCTGTTTCAATTCGAATTTATCAAATAAGTTTTATCATATTAAAGAAAGCTCCTCCTTTTTAACATTCTGAATACGTCATAGCATTATTTTGCAGTGACTGACTCTCTAAGAAATACGGCTACCAGATTGTATAAACAGTGCACGAATGTCAGCTGATAGTACTTGCGGTAGATAATATAAACACATTTGGTAGCAATTGATTATACCACAAAAAAAACGCAGTTTGTCCTTCTTAAACGAATTATTTCCCAGGAAATAACGTTGCAGGAAAATATAACTGACATATTTACATCATAGAACACTCAGAAATTAATTAATACCTATAATGTTGGTTATAAATTACTCCACTAGGGTGCATTCTTACAATATTGCGATCCTTTGGCCTAAATAATATGATCTGGTTGCAGTGATGAAAAAGCGTAACAATCGTTTCTCATTTGTTTTCAAACATCGCTTCTCTTTTGTTTTCAAACCTCGCCGTTTACATTAAATACACTGGTGTCCAAAAGTTAAGGATAATTAGTTCATTTGCCGACTTATTATAAAGCATTTGTCAGAATAATACAAAATTTGGTAAGGTATGTCACAGATAATTAGAAACATGGCACGAAAGAAACAATGGCATGAATACGTCATTCACTTGTCATTTTCACAACAAACGAAAACTGCATTTCAGAATTCAAACATAAAAGTTGAACAACAATGGTTCAAATGATTAGTATGGGGTGTGATTACCCCTGACAGCTACACAAGACTCACATCGACGTGGCATGCTAGTGATGAGGTTGTTCAGGAGTTCGATGCTCAGCAAATTCCACTCCTCATGAAGAGCAATGTGAAGGTCTTGAAGTGTCCTCGGAGGATTCTGACGAGATGCAATTTGTCTCCCTAAGGCATCCCATGCATGCTCTATAGGATTCATATCCGGAGACCTCGCTGGCCACTCCATACGCTGGATATCTTCCTCCTGAAGAAACTCATCCACCAGTTGTGACCTGTGAGGTCGGGCATTGTCATCCATGAATATGAATTCTGGACCCACAGCTCCCCTGAAAAGTCTTACATGAGGTTCTAGGATCTCTTCTCTATACCGCTGAGCATTAACAGTGCCACCTGCGAAGATGTGAAGCTCTGTGCGTGCATTCATCATTATACCTCCCCATACCAGGAGACCACCGCCACCAAATGGATGTCTTTCCATGATGTCCATGGGGTTGTAACGAGTTCCTTGCTCCCTCCAGATAGTCACGCGATGCGAATCACAGTTCAAGCTGAATCTGGACTCGTCTGTAAATAGCACGCTGCTCCACTGATTTAGAGTCCAGTCGCGATGTTCCTGACTCCACCGTAAACGTGCTCTCTTGTTATCAAGGGTGAGTGGGACGCACACATACAGGCCGTCTAGCATACAGACCAGCAGCTTTGAGTCTTCTATAGACAGTTTGTCTGGATACTCTGATACCTAAGGCGGCCGCAAGTTCTGAACTCAGTTGTCTGGCAGACATTGTTCGGTTTCTTCTTGCAGTTAACGCAAGATATCGATTCTGCTGAGGATTTGTAACTCTTGGACGACCTCCCACTGGTCTTCGCCTAACGTCTCCGGTCTCTTGGAACCGTCGCCATAACCTAGATATAACATTTTGTGGCACATTAAGTGCTATGGAGACCTCAGTTTGTGTCTGTCCTGTTTCTAGCCGCCCAATAATTCTACCCCGAAGCAGAGGGTCCAGATGTTGTCTTTGTGCCATTTTACTGCAATCTGTTCTTACACTACATCTGATAATATCATAACTCTCTTTAAAAATGAAGATTTATGGAACAGGGCTTAACTGCAAGAATGCAATTTCCATTTATAATTGCTATTAATTTTTTCATTGTTGAAGATAGATTATAATTTAGTATGTAAACTAAACTAAATGTACTGAGAAACGTTTTGATAAATAATTGTTACTCCTTGCTCCTCTTTAAGCATTTTGATTTTCCGTTTTACAAATTATCCTAAACTTTTGGACACCAGGGTATATACATATTTTAAAATAACTATATTTAAATAATGATTTGTGAGTAAACAGCTTAATTTTATTCGGTAAATAGTCCAAAGTAATGCCACGAGTGATTTCCAAATTCTCTAGATAAATTCACCTCTAACTGTGAGTCGTGAATATATCGATAATTTGGAAATCGCTCGTGGCATTGCTTGTGACTATACAACTGATGCCCCAAATGGTTGTCAATGAGAATCACATTTAAATGATTTTTATTTACAACCAATCACAGTCGTGTTTCGCCATCGAATTTATCAACTGAAGTTTATCATATTAAAGAGAGCGCCTCCTTTTTAACATTCTGAATAGGTCATAGTATTATTTTGCAGTGACTGACCCGACAAGGAATATTGCTACCAGATTGTATATATAGTGCATGAATGTCAGCTCATAGTGCATGCGGGAGATAATATAAAAACATTTGTAACAATAAAATTGATTATACCACCAAAAAAAAAAACGAAATCACTGTTGGCACTTTCTTAATCGAATTATTTTCCAGGAAATGACGTTGCAGAAAAATATAATTGACATATTTACATCAATAGGACATCAGAAATTAATTAATACCTTTATAGTACTAGTAGTATTCAAATGTTGTGAAGCTCTTGATTTGTCATCATTCGCTTGTTAATACCTATAATGTTGGTTATAAATTTATCCACTAGGGTGCATTCTTACAATATTGCGTTCCTTTGGCAATAAATAATATGATCTGGTTGCAGTGATGAACAGAAGAAGCAAATTGGCGTACCAATCGTTACTCATTTGTTTTCAATCATCGCCGTTTACAATAAATATAAAAATATTTTAAAATAACTATAGTTAAATAATGATTTGTGAGTAAACAGCTTAATTTTATTCCTTAAATAGTCCTAACAAATGCCACTCTTGATTTCCAAATTCTGTAGATAAATTTATCGATAATTTGGAAATCAACACGTGGCATTCTTTACGATAATTATTCCAATATCGTGTTGAACAGGAAGTAACCATCATTAACACAGCAGTGTAATCTGGAAAATGGTTAATAATCTGTGATAACGTGGACACTATTACATTAATTAATGAAGGCAGGATGATGCGCGACGGGCTCTGTAATTTGAGAGCACTCCTAATGGCAGGAAATGACCGAGTTGCTTTGGAAAAAATGTAATGAAAGGCTTGTGTTGGTCAAATGAAAATAAATCACCTGACAAAATAAACAAAACTCAGGCGCGTGAAATGTTTGCCTCACTCTTTTAAAACTGTTCCAGTAAACACAAGAGAAAATGGGCGTGGACTGGTTCTACAGCTCCAAACTTCCTGTTTGCTTATGTATACAGCGAAACCCCATTAAAAACGCTATTCAATCGACGCGTGTTAACCAGAATTACGAATTAGATTCGAAATGACAGAACACATCAATAATAATGTACGATTTCTATATCGACTAATTTTTTATATGTTTCCGTAGAATTTTAAATCCATTTTACCAGGAATTTTTTCTTTTTAAAACGATCACAAATATTATTTATTATTATTATTATATTATTAATATTATTATTATTATATTATTAATTATTATTATTATTATTATTATTATTATTATTTATTATTATTATTATATTATTATTATTATTATTATTATTATATTATTAGTATTAATTATTATTATTATTATTATTAATTATTATTATTATTATTGTCGTTTTATTTGAGAATAAAGTACTTAGAAAATTTTTGGACCAAAGTGAGATGAACAGACAGGTGAATGGACAAGACTACATAAAATGAACTACATGGTCTTTATAGGAAGCCAGATATAATAAGAACAGTTTAAGTCTCGTAAACTGCGATTGGCAGGACATGTTGCACGTATGGGGAATGAAATACGTGCATGGAAGCTTCTTGAAGGAAAGCCAGAGGGAAACGCCCAGTTGGTAGACCAAGAATGTGGTGGGAGAAAATAACATTAACTATGATTTGAGGGAAGTGGATTTACACGGGGAATGATTGGACAGCAATAGCCTCAGGTTAGGGATGTATGGAGAGCTTAATGTCCGCGCTCGACCAGGAACCTTACGGGTTCGATAGTGCAGTGAGTACAGTAAGAAAGTAAGTAAATAAATTAGCATAAATTATTTACAAAATATTTCAAGAAAGCGTGGTTTGGAGTAAGAATAATATGGCCAGAAACAATATACAAGCCAGAATTATAAGAAAAAAACACTATCCAGGAATAAATTAGAATAGAAATTAAAAAACGAAAACTGAAACGGTATAGTACATATCGTAAGAAAAACAAACGTGAATCGATTGAAAGAATTGCACGGGATTGGAAACCACTAAGGACACGGGGAAGAGGAAGAGGCAACACCGTAAACAGACATGGAAGAGAAACCATCCTTAAGAAATTGCAAAGGAAGAGAAAACCTGTCGGGAAGTGCAGAAGTTTGGCTCAGAATAGGATCTGTTGGTGACGCGTTGTGGATGCCCTATGCTCATGATAGGAGATGAAGAAGAAGATGATGATGATGATGTACTTTGTAGTGATTTTTTTTTCGTTCAATATATTTCGTCTAATGATGTAACTACTCAAATGATTTGCCTTGCTTTCTTTTGGAGTAAAAAAAAATAGAACGAGAGCAACAAGGCGATGAAGCACAGTTCATTAGATGGCAACTCTTGTAATGGTATAGTCTTAATAATTTAAGCTTCTGTTAGCGAAATGGTCGTGCTTGATCTGTCAGCTGATAATGTGAAGTGTTATATCTGTGATCATGAAGTGCTTTTATAGACAGAAATTATCTTGAAGAAAGATTCAACAAATCTCAAGTCCTTCATGCGAATAAGGAAAGTAAATATATTAAAACCTTTGTAAACACTTTCGTAAGTGGAAAATACAATCTCCTCCCAGAAAAGATAAAACGTATATGTTACGTACAGACGCAGTGGAGATATATAAAAAATCCACGCCATATTCAGATGTATCTAAAATCTTTCTTCTTCCTCCTTTCATGAGATAGACCTAGTGGTCTGTTACGGTCTCAATCCAACGTTTGAAGGGTCTGCCCAAGAGATATCTTGCCTGGTGGCTGGTAATTTAAAGATCTGACGTGGTATTCTTGTTCTGCTCATTCTTCTTACGTGAGATTTCCAGTTGTTTCTGTATTTTTGTACATATTCCATGACTGATTCTGTGTGTAATTCTTTGAGAATCTCAGAATTCCTTTTATGGTCTGTCCTTGAATAGCCCGCAGTACGTCTCATAAATTTCATTTCTGCCGCAGTTAGTCTTTGTTCATCTACACTGCGAATTGTCCCAGGCCTCACTGTCGTAACATAATATGGGTCTGGCCAGTGTTTTTATAAATTCTAGTTCGTGTGTGTTGCTTTGTGACTGTGTTTGGCTTAAAAATATTATTTATAATTCCTGTTACTCTGATAATTTTATAATATTTTTGAACTAAAATATTTTTCGTCTTCGTATGTAACTTGGTATCCGAGATAGTTAAATGTGTTCGTTTTGTTCTAATATTTTATTATTAATAACAATTTTACTGCGAAGTGGGTCTTTTTCCTAGGAAAGCCATGACTTTAGATTTTTCTGTTGAGATTTCCATGTTGTAGTTTATTGCAATTTGCTGAAAAGAGTGGACTGAACGTTGTAAGTCATCTTCTGCATTCGCTATAAACACAATGTCAATCTGCAAATAATAGGGTTGTTCTAAATTATATAATCTAGTTAAGTGGTATACTGGCCATGTGGTTGTAGTCTCCATTCTTTAATAATTGAGTTCATGTATATTATAGAAGATCATTGGTGAAAGACCACATCCCTTGTCTAACTCCTTAATTAATTGGTCTGCATTCAGAGATTTTATTTTCAATCTTAACTTGGATGTAATTATCCTTATAAATAATCATATATAGCTTTTATCAGTTGTTCTGGGATCATTATATTTTATGATTTCTAATAATTGATTCTATTTACTTTGTCAAATGCCTCCTTCAAGTCAATAAACGCCATGTGTGTTTCAGTATTAAACTCTGTGTTTTTTCTATTAAAATTTTAATAGTGATGTATCCATCTGTATAGGATCTTCCTTTTCGGAATCCATTTTGGCGCTTCATCTATTTATTATCATAATAATTAGTTAATTTTGATTTGAGCAACTTGGTGTAGATTTTGTGAGCATGAGTCCAAAAGGCTTATCATTCTGAAGTTATCACAGTTCTATTTATATCTCCTTTTTTGTGTAGTGGGATTACAACAACCTTGTTGACAGCTTTTTGGCGGAGGGCCCTTATTATAAATTATATTTAAAAAATTAGGAATCTGTCATTTAAGGCAGAGCTGGCATACTTAAATAATTCCAGGTTAATGCCAATCTTCGCCTGGTGTTGTTGTTTTGGCAGTGGGCGAGTAGATTGTATTTAATTGTTCTACATATCTCAAATAAAATATGAAATATGACCAGTATTCAATTAATCTCCTGCTATTACCTCTTTAAGGGGACAGACTAGCGAATTTCATTTTTTCCATCTGATTGTTTTGAATTTTTACAATACATTATGTTTCTGTGAAAGTTTAGTGTTTATAAATAGAATATTTTCAGAATTATGATTTTTAAACTATTTTTTTATATTATATTTTGTTAAAAAAAATGCTTTTTACGGTGCTTTTTTTTTAATATTTTCTGGTGGCAATTTGAGATTCAGAATCTTTATGATGCTCAACTAAACACATTTGATATGCAAAAAAAAATCATAAAGGGAGGATACTGCTTATTTTTCATTAAATTTTTTAATTTTTTTTTATCCACTCCCATGCACTTCCCATCTCAATTAAAAAAACACATGTGTCTTAGACTAATAACTGCATAGCACAATTTCAAATTAGCATATATTGGGAAAGTCTAACCACAAAAATCAATTGCCATCGTAAGTAGCTTGAAATCATAAAATATAATGGAATCCCTGACCAACTGATAAAAGCTATATATGATATTTATAAGGATAATTACATCCAAGTTAAGATTGAAAATAAAAATCTCTGAATCGCAGACCAATTAATTAAGGAGTTAGACAAGGAATGTGGTCTTCTCACCAATGTCAAAAAATTGAAACCGAAAAAGCACATATATTAAACTTTAAATTAGTGATGCTGGTAAGGGCATTTAAACTGTTACATCACGGACTCAATTTTGCTCCTACAATAAAAGAAAATGACGTGAAAAAAAATGATCCTAAAAAAATCAGAGTTTATTACAAATCAAACAAAAAAAAAAATGCATTTTTTTTACATTTTTTCAACATTTTTCACCATTCGGTGTCCTTAATAGCAAACGTATTATGAAATTACACCACTATTTATGAATACCTTGGATTTAGTATTAACTTGTTCATAAGTTAGGTTTATGTTTTATTTGTTCGATGACAATTATATCCAAGTATCAGTAAAACTAAATATATGGTCACACGTTAAGAGAAATTCAGTATATAATGGAAATGGACAGCTAATGACAAATGAGGGAAATTTGAGGAAGTGGCGGAAATTCAAATACCTAGGAACAATAATCACAAATAGGAATGAGATGCAAAAAGAAAATTAAAAATAGGCTCAATTCTGGAAATGCATGTATTATGCATTGCAGAGACTTTTGATGTCCCAACTCCTTTCAAAAAAACGTTAAGCTGAAAATATATAAAACTATTATTCTACCAGTTATATTATATGGATGCGAAACCTGGACTCTTACTTTGAGGGAGGAAGGAGAATTACGAGTATTTGAGAATAAAAGTTTTCTTAGGAAAAGTTTTGGACCAAAGAAGAGAGATGAACAGACAGGTGAATGGAGAAGACTAACATTAACAGTGAACTACATGGTCTTATGGGAAGCCAGATATAATAAGAACAGTTAAGTCTCGTAGACTGCGATGGGCAGGAAACTGTTGCGCGTATAGGGGAATGAAAGACGTGCATGGAAGCTTCTTGTAGGAAAGCCCAGAGGGAGAAACGCCCAGTTGGTAGACCAAGAATGAGGTGGGAGACACAACATTACTATTGATTTGAGGGAAGTAGATTATACCAGGGAATGAATTGGAAGCATTATAGCTCAGGATAGGGATGTATGGAGAGCTTTGTCCGCGCGGCCATGAACCTTCGGGTTCGATAGTGCCAGTGAGATTAGTTAGTTAGTTAGTTTCATGTCTACAGAGGAAAGTTCCGGAAATATCTCATGGAATCACACTTGCGGACGTTTTTACTAGTTTTCCCAGGTTTCACAAGCATGTAATAGCACAGAATTTTTAACGTTACTATTAAGATTTTAATGTTGTATGTTTGTAGATTAAGCTTGGATTTTATTAAATGATAAACAAATTGATACTGGTGAGGAAATTATAATATCTAGGAAGTGTTGGTGCCCTAGAGAACTGTTAAAAATAAGAAAATAAGAAGCAAACACTGCGTGTTTTCTGTTATATCCAGTATGGAAATCGGAAAAACATATGACTTGTTGCAATGGGAAAGGATACTTTTTCGTATCAGTCTCGACTTAAATAAATATTAGACGCATTTTTAAATAAGAAAAGTCGTCACAAAGCGCTTGATATCGTTCAAACTGTATTGAGTAAAGTAACGGCGAAATTGAATGCTGGTATAAGGAATAGCGAGCGTTTGAAATAAACTGTATTGAGTACAAATAGTAACAGGCGATATTTGAAATGCTGGTAATAAGAAGATAGCGGAGCGGTTCTGACATAAACTGTATTGAGTAGTAGTCAAACCGGCGATTTGAAGGCTGTATAAGATATAGCGCTGCGTTATAAATAACGTATGAGTAAAGAACGGGCGAATTGAATGCTGGGAATAAGAGGATAGCGGTGCGTTATGAAATCAACATGTATGATAAAGTAAGGCGATTTGAATCTGGTATAAGAGATAGCGCTGCGTTATAAATAAACTGTATTGAGTAAAGTAACCGACCGATTTGAAAGCTGGTATAAGAAAGATACGGAAGCGTTATGAAAAACTGTATGGAGTAAAGTAAGGCGATTTGATGCTGGTATAAGAGGATAGCTGTGTTTATGAATAAACCGTATTGAGTAGTAAACAAACATTTGAATGCTGGTATCAGAGAAGCGGGGCGTTATAAATAACTGTATTGAGTAAAACAAAAGCGATTTGAATGCTGAAATAAGAGGTACGGTGCGTGATAAATAAAACTGTAATGATTAAAGTAACAGACGATTTGAATGCTGTAAAAGAAGAGATCGAGCGTTATAATAACTGTATGGATAAAGTAAAAGGCGATTAATTCTGGTATAAGAGATAGCGGGCGTTATGAATAAACTAGTGAGTAATAACAGACGATTTGGATGCTGGTATAGGAGAACGCGAAGCGTTATGAATAAACTGTATTGAGTAAGAAAACCAGGCGATTTGAATGCTGGTGTAAGAGGATAGCCGTGCGTTTATGAAATAAATATGTATTGAGTAAAGTAACGGACGATTGCTAATGCTGGTATAAGAGGATAGCAGTGCGTTATGAAATAACACGGTGTATTGAGTAAAGTAACGGGCGACTTTAAATGCTCGGTATAATAGGATAGGCAGTGCGTTATGAAATAAACTGTATTGAGTAGGGTAAGAGGCGATTTGAATGCCTGGGATAAGAGGATAGCGGTGCGTTATGGAATAAACTGTATTGAGTAAAGTAACGGGCGACTTTAATGCTGGGATAAGAGGGATAGCGGTGCGTTATGAAATATGACTGTCAGCACTAGCTGGAATCAATTCATTGAGTTGGACACCGATCCAGGAGACTTGCGTGAGCAGAGAATTACAATGAACGTATTACGCACAAGCTGCAGGCCGGCCCTGTTGTAGATTGACAAGTGAATGAAACTGGCCGAGCGCGGGACCCCACAATGCGAACTCATGCCCAACCCTCGCGTGCAATTCCATTACTCTTTCTCTGTCAACTTTTAATGTTTTATAGCTGGCATTCACATAACGATATTACTCCATTATAAGCTACTACAAGTATTATTCTTAGATATCCTTGAAATATGTACACGAACCGAATTGTAATTCATATTGCACTCCTGAAATAATTCTACCTTTAAGGCTCTCTTATAACTCTGTGAATTATAAAATTGTATGTATGATGTATAATTAAGGTGTTTTAGGCTGTATTTTAAGTTCTTGTTTGCATTCTACGTAAGTTCCTGCTGTATTTTAGACTTCTGTTATAGTTTTTACGTTTCTGGTTGTATTTTTATATTTCTGTTGAATGTTTAATTTCCTGATGCACTTGTAAGTTTCAACTGCATTTTAAGTTTCTGCTGCATTTTAAGATTCTGTTATATTGTTTAATTTCTGTTGCATGTTCAGTTTCTGCATAAAGGAAAAACCATTTAAATTTTCTGCTGCATTTTTAATTTATTTTGCATTTTAAGTTTTTGACGTATTTTAGTTACTGCTGCATTTTTAGTTTCTCTTGCATTTTTAATTTCTGTCGCATTTTAAGTTGTTGCCTCTGCAATTATGTTACTGTTGCACTTTAAGTTTCTGCTGTATATCAAGTTTCTGTCTCATTTGAATTTTCTGCTGTATTTTAAATTTCAGTTGCATTTTAGGTTTCTGCTTAATTTTAGTTACTGATGCATTTTAAGTTTCTGCTGTATTTTAAGTGTCTGTCTCATTTTAAGTTTTTACTGCATTTTCTGTTTCTGTCGCATTTTAAGTTTCTGCTGCAATTTAAGTTTCTGTCGAATGTTTAGTTTCTGCTGTAGGTCTATATTAACTTTCTGTCTCAATTTAAGTTTCTGCTGTATATCAAGTTTCTGTCTCATTTGAATTTTCTGCTGTATTTTAAATTCAGTTGCATTTTAGGTTTCTGCTTAATTTTTAGTTACTGATGCATTTTAAGTTCTGCTGTATTTTAAGTGTCTGTCTCATTTTAAGTTTTTACTGCATTTTCAGTTTCTGTCGCATTTTAAGTTTCTGCTGCAATTTAAGTTTCTGTCGAATTTTTAGTTTCTGCTGTAGGTCTATATTAAGTTTCTGTCTCAATTTAAGTTTCTGCTGTATTTTAAGTTTCTGCTGCATTTTAATTGTCTGTTGTATTAAGTTTTTGCTGAATTTTAAGTTTTTGTTGTATTAAGTTTCTGCTGCATTTTGAATTTCTGTTGTTTTTTAAGTTTCTGCTGCATTTTAAGTTACTGTTATAATTTAAGTTGCTGTTGTATTTTACGTTTCTGCTGTTTTTTCAAGTTTCTGCTGTATTTTAAGTTCCTCATTCTGTCGGTTTATGGATTTACATCCCAAAAAATTGTTTAATCGTGAATTTCAACACTGACTAAATCGATAAAAACCATGATAATAAATATATAAACTTTTGATTGAGTAAACTTGAACCTTACGAAACTATATATTTTTAATATTTCAATACTATTCCTACAGTGTGAAATTCGCATTTTCATCATCGTTCGAAAACCATTTTTAAATCACTTATGAAATCTTTAAATACAGAATTATAAAATGAGTTATAAGGGTGGGCCTTAAATTCACTTTAAGACCTAATATTACATGAAAATGCCAGATATTATATTAAAAGAAAAAATAGCACCTGTACCGGGATTTGAAACCGACACCTCTAACTTAATACGTTTGTGAGATACCGTCTTCTCCAATCAGGCTCCCAGTGCAAACAATGGTTCTTCCCTTCTTATATATAATTCTCTATCAAAAGAGGCAGCAGTACATTGCTCGCAGTGAGTTTCTTGCGATACATATACTTTCCATTATGGTCCGAAGATGTTATTGTTATTTTGGTTAACACGAACTATAATTAGACAATCAACCAGAATCTGTACTTCTTCTTCTTCTTCTTTTTCTTCTTCCGAATGCAGTATTGGGTGATGATGCCCGTTCTGCGACTACAAAAACTGATCTTTCCATCGGTTGAAGGGTCTTCCGAGGTCTCTTTTGCCTTTAGGGTTGAGGTGGTAAATCATCATTGGTAAACGGGAATTTGACATTCTCTGGACGTGTTGGAACCATTTAATCTGATAATTTTGTATATGGTCAACCATTTCCCTACTATTCCACTGCATCCTTAACTCATCACTTTTCATTCTATCCCTTAATGTTACTCCAGTTAGTGATCGGAGGAATCTCATTTGTGAACTATTAATGCGGAATTTATCTTTTGCTCGAAGCGTCCAGCATTCACTGTACTTATGTACTAAAACTCCTGAATCAATAGGCAAACTAGTATGACATCATTGTTTTGCGTTTTCTCTAAAAGGAGACACCACATTCCCTTCCATGTCTTCATTTAAAACCACAACTTGTAAACCTCAACCACAGAAGCACTAGAAATAACATACACTGCCACAATGCATGTTGATCATAATAGTATCTGATGTAACGAATTCAATTACTGGTAATATGTCAGCTACTTACTTTGCAGGACTATAGATGCAAGTAAGCTTCATGTTCTGCCATAAAACCTCACTTCAAGCGGAATTTTAATGATTTTTCCGCCACAATAAATAACATTAACAACTATTTAATCTGTTAATTAATCGTCAGAGAGAAAGGAGTACAAAACAGCTAGTGGTTCGTAGATTTTCCTAATTTAAGGTACGAATCTACGGGTTCGACAACACTGAGCAACAAAAATTTTTTTTTTTTGTCTCAGGAAGAAAAATATGTGATTCTGATAGTATTTTTTCTCGTGAATTCAAATATGATATCGAGTTTTCTCCATCACGCAAGGATTCAGAGAGACAGGCATTTATAATTTCAAACACTTTTAATATTTTCTACATTCGTAACTACACAATATTCCAACATTCGGACTCACCTAGAAAGTAAGAAATGGCAATTTTCTGCTATATTTCGCCTGTGGAGCATCCCTCTTGATGGTCCAACAATAATCGGCCAGCATATTAGGATTCCATTTGTCTTGATATCTCTTTTCCATAACTGAAATCTCCTGAGTTAGCTCATTTGGTTTTATTTTACAATGGACAAATGGACGAAAAAACGTTTATTAAAAGAATAATTATTTAAATTCATTAATTGAAATTCAAATAAAAAAAACTGTGGGTGATGGAGAAATTCCGAATACATATTTGAAAACACGATAAAAACTGCATTAAGTACTACTATTGGTACTCATGAGACAAAAATCATGTTGACCAGTGTAATACCAGTTAGTTAGTTAGTTAGTTAGTTAGTTAGTTAGTTAGTTAGTTAGTTAGTTAGTTAGTTAGTTAGTTAGTTAGTTAGTTAGTTAGTTAGTTAGTTAGTTAGTTAGTTAGTTAGTTAGTTAGTTAGTTAGTTAGTTAGTTAGTTAGTTAGTTAGTTAGTTAGTTAGTTAGTTAGTTAGTTAGTTAGTTAGTTAGTTAGTTAGTTAGTTAGTGTAAAACAAAATAATATGAAAGACAGCATATGACAATACAAATCTAGTCGACAGCTAAAAACAGTAAGATAGCCATGATTGTTTTGGAAGTTTCTAGAGTATTATAAGATCGGTATAGTAATGACATTCATTGACATTTCGAATGAAATTATATACTCGTGCATAGTCATTCACATTTCGCACGGGCCTGTTTAGCCATATGTGCATTTTTTCAACAATAAGATAAAAATAAGAATATATAAACATGTATAGACAATGAATTCTGTCAGGTCCCCTACACTTGTATAAATATATAAACAAATTCATACTTGGCTACACACCTACACTCAATACTAGTAAAATGCATATAAAATTCCGTTGAGGTGAAGTCATATGATGAAAGTTAAAAATTAAATTGTACCTGTTGGTAGGTGCCGTCTTTGTTAACTTTAAAATAAAATTGTACCTGTTGGTAGGTGCCGTCGTCCTCAACTTTGTTAACTTTAAAATTAAATTGTACCTGTTGGTAGGTGCCGTCGTCCTCAACTTTGTTAACTTTAAAATTAAATTGTACCTGTTGGTAGGTGCCGTCGTCCTCAACTTTGTTTGTTAACGAAGTTGAGGACGACGGCACCTACCAACAGGTACAATTTAATCGTTAACTTTCATCATACACCTACACTCATACACAAAAGAGCATAAAAATAATGCATATATAAAATCTACGTCTACAATACATCCTACACATCTACACTCATTCATAAAAAGATCACCTCTTTTGTACGATCATCACCATCTTCACTTCAAGGTTAGGCGATTGGCCTGTTCCGAATTCACAATGATTCCTTCCATCTCTTCCTAGGTCTTCCTACATCCCTTAAGATTGCAGCGTGTTCATAACGCTTGCGTTCGATTCATTTTCAATATCCGCCGTTATGACCATATTTCCGAACACTTTAATAACCTCTCTTGGCTCCGTCTTACTGACAGACGTAAATTGCATTCTCTTTCACTACTTTTCAAGCTTCTGAATTCCTACATTCCTACTTACCTGGCGTCCAGATTTGAGAAGTGATCCTCCTCCATACAATTGGGCACACTAGTTCCCAAGATAGCAGTCCCTTGCTAAACAATTCCCTCTTCATAGCAAAAACTTCCCTCCTAAATTCTACTTCCTTCACAGTAAAGCCCTCCGCCCGCCTCCCTGGATACTCCTTCCTCAAGATATCAGGGTTTGCCGCACCCACAACTTGGCCCCTTACGTAAGTCACGCTTATAATCAGTTAACCTGTTGTTTCCTAATAATTTAATTTTTTTCTCTATTATTTAGATTTTTATCCTAATTCATTAAATCTATTCCTCGTTTTTTTTTTTTATATTCTTGTTACATATATTAGTTATTTAATATTCGTTAAAATTTAGAGTAAATCAAAATACATTAAATATTAATTGTATTGTATTCATAACTTGTAATCGTTTTTATATATATATATATATATATATATATATATTGTAATTTAGATTTAAGACTTTTCTTTTGTATTTTTTAAACCTGGTTGAGTGGTAGACAAGGCCTTAAGGCCTTAACTCTGCCAGGTAAAATAAAGCTATTATTATTATTATTATTATTATTATTATTATTATTATTATTATTATTATTATTCTCTGAACATGCTCTTCCCAGCCGACAAGGTGCTGTTGAATTCTATCATTTATTGAATATATTTCTAATTCACTTCTTATTTCTTCATTCCTTGTCCCGCGCCGTAGCCGAGCGGTTAAGGTAGAAAGCCTTGGCGCAGAGCTACGGGACTTGCGCTGGTTCCAGTCTCCATGGGGAAGAAATTTTCTCATGGTATTTCGGCCAGTATGGGACCGGTGCCCACCCAGCATCGTGAGGCAATTGGGTAGCTACAATAAGTAGCGGCTCCAGGTTGAGGAATCAGCTATAACGGCTGGGGGACTCGACATGCTAACCACATGTCACCCCTACACTGGCTGTTGATCATCTACCTCTGTGATTGACACATGTGGATGTGAAGGGCCAGCAGCCGGCTGATAAAAGGGCAACCGCTGAAAAGTGGAAAGACCCTCAATCGGATTTCTTCATTCCTTACGTGGTCCAATTTTGTGCATCCTTTGGTCCTTCTTAGAAAAGTCATTTCTGCACTTTGTATTCTACTGGAACTCCTCTTATTTGTTACCCCGGGACTCACTACCGTATAAAAGTACCGGTACCGCCATTGTTTTGTAGAACTTCATCTTGTATCCTTCCTTGTTTTTATGTTTTAGTGTTCCATGAATGGTGCCACATATCATTTGAAATTTTGATACTTTACTGTCTATATCATTTCTTGTTCCACATCCAGAAGACAATTCACAATCTAGATAATTAAAATTTAACACTTCTGATAGAGGTTTATTTTCTATTATTATTTTCGACCTTATGGGCGACTTTCTTAAAAAGGTCATTATTTTTTGTCTCCTCTATAGATATTTTAAAATTGTACTCTTTACTTAATTCATTTAAACAGTGGAGAGAGAACTGTAAATCGTTTCCTGTATTTTGCATTATAACAACATCGTCAGCATATAGTAAAATATTAAAATGTGTTACATTATTTATTCTTAGTCCTCTCTTAACATTTTTTTCAGGTTTTTGCAATACTTACTTACTCACTGGCACTATCGAACCCGTAGGTTCATGGCCGCGCGGACATAAGCTCTCCATACATCCCTATCCTGAGCTAATGCTTTCCAATCATTCGCTTATAATCTACTTCTCTCAAATCACAGTTAATTTTATTCTCCCACCTCATTCTTGGTCTACCAACTGGGCGTTTTCCCTCTGGCTTTCTTACAAGAAGCTTCCATGCAAGTCTTTCACTCCCCATACGTGCAACATTTCCTGCCCATCGCAGTCTATGAGACTTAACATTTCTTATTATATCTGGCTTCCTATAAATTCCATGTAGTTCATTGTTATGTAGTCTTCTCCATTCACCTGTTTGTTCACCTCTCTTCGGTCCAAAAATGTCCCTAAGTACTTTATTTTCAAATACTTGTAATCCCCTTTCTCCCTTAAAGTAAGACTCCATGTTTCGCATCAATATAATATAACTGGTTGAATAATAGTTTTATATATTTTCAGTTTAACGTTTTTTGAAAGGAGTTGGGACATCAAGAGTCTCTGCAATGCATAATAGCACGCATTTCCAGAATTGAGCCTATGTTTAATTTCTTTGTGCATCTCATTCCTATTTGTGATTATTGTTCCTAGGTATTTGAATTCAGCCACTTCCTCAAAATTTCCCTCATTTGTCATTAACAGGTTTGTACAATAATAATAAAAATTGCTAGAGAACAGATTAAAAAAATAAAAACCACATACACAGTCATGTACAGGGTAAATTTAATTAAGCTAGAATTATACCAACAGCTGGCTCAATATTTCACATTGAATAGCAATTACAGCGAGAGGTTACCTATATAATGATGACCTTGAACGCAAATTCATGAAGATGTGGATGCAGAGGGCGAAGGTCGCGCAGTGGCTTTGTTATTTAGATGTATTTTAATTACAAAGGCTTGGACATGACGTACACGAGCTTAGAATTTACAAGTCTCCTCTAGCGCTACTCTGTCTCCTCTCTGACGTAACAATTATATACTTACTGCAGCACAAAAAATACTATGTACATGCCTTTGCATACTTCAAATTTGTTGACATAGTAAACTCGGCATGATTTTTAATTCACTATCGGCAAGAATCCTGGCACATAACCGAGCGTTTCATGTCATCATGGCTTGGTAAAGAGCTATAGAACTTGTGTTGCTCGAGTGTCATGAGGGAACTTTTTCTCGTGGAATTTCAGCCAATATGGGACCAGAGCCCATCCGGTATCGTCAGGAATTAGTAGCGACTCTACATTGAGTAAAGTCACTGTAATAGCTGGGGATCCGACATGCTGACCACGTCTCACCCCTTTATAAATTAAACTACTATATTTTACAGGATAATAATAATAATAATAATAATAATAATAATAATAATAACGTTTTATTTATTCTGGCAGAGTTAAGGCCATAAGGCCTTCTCTTCCACTCAACCAGCACAAATACAAATAAATATTTGACAAATATAGATATACACTATACTAATTATAAACAGTTAAAGATACATTAAATGTAGCAATGTAAATGTCATGTACAAACAACATTTTATACGATAATAACAATAATAATACGATAATAATAATAATAATAATAATAATAATAATAATAATAATAATAATAATAATAATGTAATAATGATAATAATATAAGATAATAATCCGATTGCGGGTCTTTCCACTTTTCAGCGGTTGCCCTTTTACCAGCCGGCTGCTGGCCCTTCACATCCGCATGTGTCAATCACAGAGGTAGATGATCAACAGCCAGTGTAGGGGTGACATGTGGTTAGCATGTCGAGTCCCCCAGCCGTTATAGCTGGTTCCTCAACCTGGAGCCGCTACTTATTGTAGCTACCCAATTGCCTCACGATGCTGGGTGGGCACCGGTCTCATACTGGCCGAAATACCATGAGAAAATTTCTTCCCCCATGGAGACTCGAACCAGCGCAAGTCCCGTAGCTCTGCTCCAAGGCTTCCTACCTTATTGATGATTAATAATAATAATAATAATAATAATAAATAATAATAATAATAATAATAATAATAATAATAATAATAATAATAATAATAATAATATGAAATAGATAAATTATACGAGAAACACCATTAATATATATACCTTACACTGGGTAATGATGAAGTCGAGGTTAGAGCAAATATAAATTTAGGCCTACATTGCCAATTTGGATTAAGAATAAAGCTTCTATTAGCAATTGTTAGTTTATTAATAACATTGATTTGAAATCAAGGTTCATATTATAATTTTATATGTATATATATATATATGAGGATGGTCTTTATCTTCGAGTTTTCATATTTCGTTCCACACGCACTCTTTTTTTATAAGAAGTAATTATAAGCAAATTGAACAAGAACAGGAGCGACATTGAAAAAAAAATAAAAATGGTTAATGATTTATGATGTTAACAATGAATTAAATTAATTACAATCAAACAGCTGTGTTTTAAGATATTAATAGATTTATTTATCTTATTTAAGACAATAGAAAATAATAATGCTTAATCCGGAACGTGAATACTGCGGAAATCTGTCCAATGTGAACAAATGTATTGGTCCCGGCGAAATAATAGTAATTTTACGTGTATTTATTTTGCATAAAACGGAATCTGCACAACGCGGAAACGGAAGGATATTTCTACACAATTCATGAAAAAAATGTTTATAAGGCGGAAAAACAGATAGATAAATTAGTTTCCATTTCATTGAATTTTCGTTACGCAAAAAAAAACAATAAGGAATGATTCCTGCGGTCGGGTGAAGTATAGATTCTATCTGTAACTGAAATTTTATTTCGGCCTCACTGCACGCTCCCTATGTGAAATACAAATAATTGTCTTTCAAATAACCAGTGCACCGTAAAATCTTGAATTAGTTTAAGTTCTGAGATCGATCTTTCACAGGTAGCGTTCTGAATTTATGGAATAAAGATGGTTAAACGTATGTATTATTGTCATTAAACGAAACATGAATGTGATTGAAGATAAATCTCCAAATTTCCGGACCGATGCTCCAAAGTCAAGCTCTAGGTGTTGCTAAATCCCCAGGGAATAATGATTTCAAGGCATCTTCAGTTTAGCTGCACAGTTTTAAAAGACGACACAATGTAGTGTGGAATGAAATTTGCGGGGAATCAAAGGATGTGGACGAAAGTGTAATTAGTGAGCGGAACCCGAAACTGCATACTTGCATTTCACGATACGCGCCTAAGAGACATTTTTTAATGCTGACGATATGTGTTTTAGTTTTTATAATGCGGAATTTTGTCTAATGTGGAAAAAAGAAATTAAGCTCCAGTGCGGCACGGGTTAATGTTAATTTATTATAATGAAATTCTATACCTTAGGTCGGAAAACAAGGAAAGATACGAAGCTTAAATTATATAAAACAATGGCTGTTCCTTTGTTGTTGTATGGAAGTGAAAATTGGATAATGAAATCAAGGGATAAAAGCAGGATACAGACTGCAGAAATGCTGTTTTTACGTAATGTGAAAGGATGCACAAGAGCGGATAGAATAAGGAATGAAACTATACGAGAAGAATTAAATAAAAATATATATATATATATATATAAAATTGAAGATAAAATCAGCGAAAATAATAAGAAATGGACAGAACACTTAATGAGAATGAACAACGAAAGAATACCAAAAAGAACTTTCCTGTATAATCCCAGAGGAACAAGAGATGTTGGCCACCACGTAGAAGATGGACTCCACTTTTAACTTCGCCGGAACAGGCTGCATAGCCTAAACCTTGTGGTAGAAGAAGAAGGAGAAGAAATTTTATACACTATCAAATTGGTCTAAAGGGAAAAAGTATAGAGTGTGCGTTGAAATCAGAAGACATTTTAATTCCACCCCTCTAAATAAGCACCACAATAGAAAATTACTTTTTTTTTTTACTTTTGAGGGCCTCTCCACTTTTCAGCGGTTACCCTGTATTCCCATTCGCCATTCTTGCTGATCACGCCATTCATCCTCCTCCAGACCTCGGTCGTTCATCAATCTATGGATCTCTCCTCTCCAAGTTGTTCTTGGCCTGCCCCGTTTCCTTCTACCAGAAGGTGACCATTCCAAAAGAGTTTTGGGCCACCTATCATCCTCCATTCTCCTGACATGGCCATACCACTGAAGAGCTCGTCTTTCGATCCTTTCCACCACTGTCTCCTCCATATCCATCATCTGCCTCACTTCTTCATTTCTTCTTCTTTCCAACCTGGACACCCTGGCACTGCGTCTTATTCCATCCATCTCCACTGCCAAGATCTTAGTTTTTTGTCTCTCTACCAAAGTCCATCCCTCAGCACCATAAGTCATTATGCTTTCCACAACAGACTTCAAAATCCTCTTCTTCGTGTGGTTTGACATGGTCCTACTCCACAGTACTCCATTCAACATTTTTATGGCTCTTCGTGCTTGTACTAACCTACAATCTACTTCAGCTTTACAACTCCCTGATTCCACAATAGAAAATAAGAACATTAAAAAAATTGCTTGAAACATATTTGATGTAATGACTCAGTTGTTCTAATAAACTAAAACTCTGTGTACATATTCTGACGTATTTTTAATGTAGCAAGGATCATGAGTTCAATCCCGGGTCAGTTTGAGCGTTTCTGGAATCTAGAGTGTATAAAAGATAAAAGCGATAACCTGAATGTCTTCATTCGTTTACGTGCACAGAAAGAAGTTTAAAATGTCATCTCGATAACACGAGGGCAACTAAACAAACAATATTGAGATGAGATGAAATGAAAGTCAAAAAAGGAGATATATAGAATATTTATAACCACATTATTTCGGATTATGTCATTTCTAGGGAATATAATTGTAGGCTTAATGATAATGAATTTTCTGCACACCATGTCAAACGACTTAAACCTAATCTAAACGTGATATAATCAAGCTGAAACATTTGACAATGTTTGATGCATATAATTTATTTTGCTAGTAGATGAAGTCTGTCGTTACAAAGACAATCTTATGTTCTTTCCATGGTAACTGGTGTTAATGAGAGAGAAATATGATAGGTATTTGCACCATCATCTTGCTTTATTATTGTCTTTTTTCTTCATTTCATGTGAGTTCATTGCACTTTACATGTGCTTCTATTAGTCACTTGGTATAACCGCACTATTAAATAAATTATTCCCCTTAAGAAAAGTGTAGAACACAAATCACATGTCAAGGCTCATTTTTCTACTTCTACAAACACTAACAACTGCTAAGTCTAACCAAGTAACTGACTGGAACTATCGAAGCCGTAGATTCACGGACGCGAGGTAATAAGCTCTCCATACATCCCTATCCTGAGCTAATAGTTTTCAATAATCCCTCGTATAAACTACTGCCTTCTAATCATGCTTAATGTTATTCTCCCACCTCATTCTTTGTCTATCAACTGGCGTTTTCCCTCTGGATTTCCTACAAGTAGTTTCATTCCCCTTTCGTGCCACATGCCATCCCCATTGCAGTCTGAGACTTCTTATTACATCTTGTTCCTATAAAGATCATGTAGATTACTGTTAAGTAGTCGTCTCCATTCGCCTGCCTGTTCATTTCGCTTTGGTCCAAAAATTTCGTAAGAAATACTACAAGTAAATAATATGATAATTAAACGTGTTGAAGAATTTAAATATCTTGGATCTACAATAGATAAAGCTGGTACTTGTGAAAAAGATATTATTGACAGAGTAAATTGTGCAAGGAAGGCGATTAGATCCCTGAATGGTCTTTTATGGAATAGAAATTTGACCAGAAAAACAAAAAAAGAGATTATACAGACAATAATAGAATGTATACTTACATATGGATCAGAAATCTGGACAATAAATTAAAGGATGCAGAAAAGAATCTTGGCGACAGAAATGGATGGATTACGGAGAAGTATGAGAATATCCAGGCTACAACATATTCGAAATACATATATCAGACAAAAAATGGATGCACAAGAAACTGTTATCGATAGGATAACAAAGAGAGCTCTACAGTGGTATGGACATGTACAACGGATGCCGGAAGACCAGTGACCTAAACAGGTGTTGGATTGGATGGTACCAGGCAGAAAGAAGAGGGAGAGAAGTAGAAGAGCATGGTATGAGGGAATATATGATGCTATGATGAAGAGGGGTATAGAAGATGGACAATGGGAAGATAGGAATCTCTGGAAAGCAGGAATCAAAGGCAAACTGCTGTAAAGTGGAAAGCCTGTATTAAGTAAGTAAGTTAAGTAAGTAAGAAGTTTATTCTCAAATACCTGTAATATTTTCTCCTTCCTTAAAGTAAGAGTCCATGTTTC